>CM046447.1:38333703-38381203 GCA_025506515.1 Flaveria trinervia
AAAGAAAGTTCATTCCATAGAACTGCCTCTTGAGCTTCTTCACAGGATCTGTTTGGTCCAGTCAGTACAAGGAGCATCACTGGCGACTTATACTGTTATGTGGTTACAGATGACTACTCAAGATTCTCTTGGGTAATGTTTCTAAAATCCAAATCTGAAACATTTGAGTCATTCAAAGAGTTAGTAACTACTTTGGAGTCTCTCTACAAGCTGAAGGTAAGACAAGTACGCTCAGACAATGGCACCGAGTTCAAGAACCAACGGATGGAGGAATTCTGCAAAGAAAAGGGAATTGTGCGCCAGTTCACTTCTTCTACAGTCCACAAATGAACATAGTTTCTGAGAGAAAGAGTCGCAGCTTCATAGAGACAACACAGAGAATTCTAGCAGACTCGAAACTACCCATCCAATTTTGGAATGAGGAAGTTGCCAATGCATGTTACACTTTAAATCAAGTCCTGGTGGTATAACGTCATGGTAAGACGTGTTACGAGTTACTTCAACGATGTAAACAAAATCTAGAGTACCTCGAACCGTTTGGTGCACCTTGCACCCTTTTGAAGAAAACTCAGGAAGGCAAGTTCAGCGAGAAGGCTAAAGAATGAATTTTTCTAGGATACAACATACTGAATAAAAGAGTTTACAACAACTCAACGGGTCAAGTAGAAGTGTGGTGTAACGTGGAAGTTCAGAGATACACAACCCCCAGCTGGAAAAGGACCCGCATTCTTTTTCGATTATGATGGATTCTTTAAGTCCTTAAACATCCATCCTTCCACTCCTGAAGATGAGTTAGCAACCAAGATGATGTATGATGTCTTAAACACACCGCCCCCAGACTCAACAACATCCAGTTCACAAGGCCAGTCTTCTAGTAACTCAAGGGGAGCACTAGAGGTAAGTGACTCCTCTTCAGACGATGAAGAAGTGGAAAATGTTCAGGTGGATCAGGAGGACCAGGTTCCTACTTCTACAAGTACACACGCATCCGATGTTGATGCCCCTGACACTTTGAAACCCCATACCCCCACTACCTCAGATACTGAACCTGTGGTTCACAATCTGGATAATGAGGTAGTTCTACCCTCCATTCCTGGATCTCGACTAAATTTTTATCATCCTCTAGACAATGTCATAGGGGATGTACAATCGGGAGTACATACAAGAAATCAGCTATATTCAGCTGATTATGCCTCAGTCATGGAAAAAGGCTACCTTCACAGCCGTGCTTATCGATGTTTTATGTCTCAATTTGTGCCAAAATATGTAAGTGACGCCTTAAATGATGAGGCTTGGGTGAGTGCCATGCAAGAAGAACTTCTTCAATTCAAGAAGTTAGGAGTGTGGACTCTGGTGGATAGACCTAAAGGTGCTAAGGTGATTGGCATTAAATGGGTTTTAAAATGCAAGAAGGGTGACCAAGGGGTCATTATCAGAAACAAGGCTCGACTAGTAGTTCAAGGATTTCGACAAGTCGAGGGGATTGATTACAATGAAGTCTTTGCACCAGTGGCAAAAATGGAAGCCATCCGTATCTTCCTAGCCTATGCATCGTATATGAAGATTAAAGTCTATCAGCTTGATGTGAAGAGTGCATTTCTTCATGGTGAAATCCGAGAGATAGTGTATGTCAGTCAACCCAAGGAATTTGAGGATCCGTATCATCAGGACAGAGTTTACAAGCTAGACAAGGCTCTATGCGGGCTTCATCAAGCTCCCAGAGCATGGTATGAGAAGCTCTCGACTCATCTTGTGAAACACAGGTTTCGAAGAGGAGTGATTGATTGTACACTGTTTATCAAAGAAAAGGATGGTGACTTACTACTTGTACAAATCTATGTTGATGACATAATCTTTGAGTCCAAAAATGAAGAAATATGTAAAGAATTTGAAGTAGTAATGAAGGTAGAATTTGAGATGAGTGCCATGGGAGAAATAAAGTTCTTTCTCGGGTTACAGATGGATCAGACACCTAAGGGAATTTTCCTACATCAAACAAAGTATGTAGGCGATATTCTCAGTCGGTTCGATATGGAGAATGCTTCGGCAGCTGGGACTCCACTCGCTACAAATCACGATGTGGCACCCGACGAAAGTCGTGATCTGGTTGATGCCACCATGTACAGAGAAATGATCGGATCTCTCATGTACCTCACCGCCTCACGACTGGATATCATGTACGCGACATGTCTATGCTCCAGATATCAGGTGAAACCAAAGGTCAACCATCTCATTGGCGTTAAAAGGATATTTTGTTATCTGAACGGTACCCCAACACTCAGGTTGTGGTCTCCTCATGATAATGATTTCGAGCTTACAGTGTATAGTGACTCGGATTACGGCGGTTGGAAAATGAACTACAAGTCAAAATCAGCGGGATGTCAATTCTTTGGGAGAAGATTAGTCACCTGGCAGTGTAAGAAGCAGAAATTGGTTGATTTGTCAACCTATGAAGCTGAATATGTTGCTGCTGCAAATTGTTGTTCATAGATCATCTGGATTCAACAGCAAATGTGGGATTACGATTTGCAATTTTCTAACACTCATATTTATGTTGATAACTCTACTGCTATGGCCGTCACTAAAAATCCGATCCAACATCCAAAAACCAAACACATCAGAATTAAATATCACTTTATACGTGATTGTTTTGAAAAGCATTTGATCGATGTTGTTAAAATAAATACGGATTTTCGACACGCTGATCTCTACACAAAAGCCTTTGATAAACCATGTTTTCTATATCTGTTAGAGGTCAATGGCGCTAAAAAGAAAAGTGACGTGATTTCCGACGATGACAGTACTTAGTCCGACAAGTAGATTTCATTCTTACTTTTATTTTTATTTTATTTTATTTCTTCGCCTATTAAAATTCTAAACACAAAACTTTTCGGTTTTAGAATTTTAGGGGGAGAATAGGTTAAGGTAGTATTAAATTTAGGTGTTTTAATTTCAGTACATAAAAATAAAAAAAAGAGGGAGGAGGACAGTCTAGCTAAGAGTAATGAGATCGTATCTGTGATACTGATTCAATGACTATGGAAAATGATAGTACACAGGAACAAATAGTTTGGGACTTTAAAAGAAGAAATTGTTTAAAATGCATAATTTGAAGTATAAGTCTGAGAAGTCTAAGCAACAATAAAAGGAAAAATGATAGTAAAACAAGCTAATACTAAGGTAACACGGAGAAAGAAGACCTAGAGGTTGCTAGACCATTAGATGATGTGTCGGTAGATTCAACACAATAGATAAGTAGACCTCGTTGGTGATTTCAAATTCAAACTAAGTTGTTCAACAAGCTTTGGGTTATCATCTTATTCCTGGTTAACACAATCAACAAAGTTCCAATAAGGGGTGACGAGCAAATAAATGCCACAATTATGTGCGGATGACCATAAAATGAGCAAAGCACATGAAAAATGCAAAAATCAATCAAGCTAATAACCTATGTTGTTGTTGTGATCTGTGCAAAAAGAATAAAATTTCTCAAACAAGAAGATAGGTTGTGTGCCTCTCTGTTGTGCGGTGGCACTGACCTGAGGATAAGCATAACCTAAATATTCTAGAATTCATTGTTGGTTGCGCCTCTCTGCTGTGTGGTGGCACTGATCTGAGGCTTAGCATCTCTTTGAAAGCTCTAGAATAGTTTCTTCTTGAATAC
This sequence comes from Flaveria trinervia, assembly GCA_025506515.1. Classification (NCBI taxonomy): domain Eukaryota; kingdom Viridiplantae; phylum Streptophyta; class Magnoliopsida; order Asterales; family Asteraceae; genus Flaveria; species Flaveria trinervia. Next base: position 38,337,368 of record CM046447.1, read on the forward strand.
TACCCGTAGACCGCTCAAAAATCTCCTGAGGAACGTTGATTACCATATAAGCATGGGATCCACAAATGCTTGTTGAAATAATTAAACCTTAAATTATCACCTATCTGTGTCAAAAGTCTGTCTATGGATTTAAGAGGACAAGTATACTGAAAATCATCATGGCTGCAACTCTTGAAAGTCCAAACCACTATGTGCATCTTGTGGCACTAGTATGATTTCCTGGACTTGCTAATGACTCTCGATGAAAACAAGAATCTAGCATCAAAAGGTTTTGGTAACATGTCCTGAATGATTTTCTTTACCTATATGATTCCATAATGAATCGTTCCACTTATTGTTAAAATAACTTTAAGTTGTCTATTCGAGAAACAAATCTGTTAGATAACTATCTTAGGATTTCCACCTCACACAAAATTACAAAAATTTGTTTTAGTTTGTCCTTTAGTTCTAGTTGTTTTATTTGTTTAATTTTTTGTCAGTTTAGTTGTTAAATGTCGGAATACGCTTTGGAATTCTATCTAGGATTTAATCACTAAAAAAGGTCACGTCTGAGGTGACCAAACGGGTTTTCAAATGTTAAAAGGATCACGTCTGAGGTGATGAAAAGTTCTCTAAGTTAAATGGTCATGTTTGTGATCATCGAATGCTCGAAATGTTTTATCAATAGTTAAAAGGGTTAAGGGTCAAATGGTCATAAAGTCAAAATCATAAGTATGAACCCATTCGCACGACTGGACCATGAGTATGGACCAACCGTACAATTGGACCATACGTATGATCCCAATTGCATAACTAAACCACACGCATGGCCCAAACGTGCGATTGGACCATCAGCATGAGTAAACTCACACGATTGGTTCACGAAATGAACCAATCGCATGAATGGAGGTGACCAAATGACACAGTCGCACGACTGACATCTAGTCACACGACTAAAGGTGACCGACTGTGCCAGTCGCACGACTGACCCTCAGTTGCACGAATCAAGTATGCGACTGGGTTCAGTCACACGACTGGAGGAAACCCTAGTATAAAAAAGAGAGGGAGTCGGTCGCAGTCATTCTTCACTCCCAAATTGTCGCCAAATCGCACGACTATACCGTTACGCTACCCGATTTTCTTGTGACTATTCTAGACTACTGGTTGTTGTGTACTGATGATTTCTAGTGATTATACAGGTAATGTGCGATGTAATCCACTCAAATGCCCATCAAATCATGCCCTAAATCAACTGAATTGAGCCCTAAACTTAACCGAGACTTAGTTTGCCTAAGAAACCAATAAAACTAAGTACATTATTCAAATAACGGTTATCAGTTGTTATGTCGGTCATTTGCGAGACTTATGAGCCAAACCATGAGGTCTAACATTAAGTTTTCCTCCAAATTTGAATTTGAATTGAACAAACAGTCTGTCATGCGAATGGACACCCTGATGAACTTCAATCGCACGACTGAGCTGGGCGAATGGCTCAATCGCATGGCTCAACCATGCATATGAGTTCAGTCGCACGACTGGTGTAAATGCATGGGATAGCATACGACTAATCCCAGTCGCATGCTCAGTCATACGTATGAACTCAACCGCACGACTAGATCTTAGTCGCACAGTTCATTCGCACGATAGAACAGAAGATTTCAAGTCCAATGAATCAAATTGTAACACATTGACACTCACTAACGTTTATTTACATTGTGTAACAGATGGCGAGTCGTTGGACTATGAGCACAAAGCATAACCTTTGTGCTCATCTGGATCTGACCTCCCAGAACACGGCTGAGTTCTCTGGTATCATTACATTCTTATGGAGATCGAGGATCTTTCGGGCTATATCGACTCCGTGCACTCCGTACCCTTCAGTTCAGCAGGCTTTCTGGGAAAGCGCTATGGTCGACAGATCCTCAGAGCCCCACTGTATCAGGAGCTCCATTTTTTGTCTGGCTATAGAGATCACTGAGGATGATCTCAGGATAGTTTTGGAGTTTGGGGATGATGCTGACTGTCCTACACGACTTCACCCGCTGACTGTACGAGGCTGTTTTCTGCGGGCCAAGTACTCGGGGGATATCAACACAGGTGTGCTCAACAAGAGCAACCTGTGCCCCTAATTTAAGTACTTGGCCCATGTGCTACTAAAGTGCATTGCCTGAAGGAAGAGAGGGTTCGATAAGCTGTCGGACCAGATTTAGAATGCCTATGTGGCGTTGGTGCTGAACCATCCGTTTAGCTTCTCCAGGATGATCTTCACCTACCTGGTGGAGAACATCAAGGCGAAGGGCAAGGAGGGCTTTTGCACGTACCCTCGCTTTATGTAGATGATTATTGACCAAAAGCTCCCTTCGCTTCCAAAGGAGAAGGAGGATGCCATGGTGCTCGAGGTGATGGATGATACCACCTTGGGCAGGATGAAGGTGTATAGGGGGAAACAGGTGAAACCCCCTGTCAAGTGACGTTTGGGCATCTGGCCCGTGAAGACTATGTGGCGCCGGCAAAAAAGAAGTGGCGCCACGACGATAGTGACTCAGACACTGAGCAGATTATGCTCCCCACTGATGAGTCAGATGATGATGACAGTGGTGATGGTGGAGACACTGGCCCCACACCTTCTACGGCCACCACTACTGATATCACACCTCCACCACCCACTCATGGAGAAGCTGATACCATTGGATTCCATCAGGATTTCTGTCCTGATAAGGAGCCGTTGACTCGAATGGTAGGCAGCAAGGTTGTTGCCACCGAACGAGGGATTCAGGCGTTTGGTGGACGCCCGGGTGAGTCTAGGAAGACTATGACTAATCCTACCTACACCCAGCTCGACCAAGCATCCCAGGGAGAGCATCCTCCTTGAGAGGTTCGAGGAAAACGAGGATGGCTCATCCTCACGGGATGAAGCCCAAAAGACGGAGGTACACGTTGATCACTGCCTCTTCCCCTACTACCACCACAGCTACCACCACCACCACTACCTCACCCACCACCACTACTACCACACCACCCACCATTACTACCACACCACCCACCATTACTACCACACCTCCACCTACCACTACCTCACCCACCACCACTACTACCACTCCACCCACTCATATACCACCACCCATATTCACCACTGCCACCACTACCACCACCAGCCACCAAGCCGGACCATCATCTACTGGACCCTTGAAAGGATCATACATGCCAACTCAATGGGTGATTTGATGATTGCTTGGCTGAAATCGCTTAACTCCAAGAATAAATGCGAATGAAATTCTACTAAGGAAAAGAACAAATGTTGTCTTCCGCATTTGTCAATGCGGAAGACATAATGCCAATGCGGACAAGTATTTACTCTTCCGCATTGACTAATGCGGAAGACTAAAAGCTAATGCGGACAAGACTTTGCTCATCCGCATTTGACAAATGCGGATGACCGAACAAATGTGCATAAGTATTTGTTCATCTGCATTAACCATTGCGGATGACCAACATACTAATACGGCTGATCAAGTGAAGAAATGCTAATCAAGTTAACTCATCTGCATTTGTCAATGCGGATGAACAAGCGAAGATGCGGATGAAGACATAGACTAGTTCTGATTAATAGGTCAGGGGTAGTTTAGTCATTTTGTATAAGGCATCTTCTCTGCCTATAAATAGAATAGATACCTCGTAAATGAGGTGACGGCTGATAGATAGAGAACTTTGTTGTAATTATTCTCTGTAATTTATCAACATTCATATATACAATACAAAAGCATTTATGAGTAATTTTCTTGCATTGAATGTTCTTTGATTATTTGTTTCTGCCATTCAATCACTGACTTGATTACCATATTCGATTCATAGTAAGAATCTCACTCTTACTCAACCCCAGTCAATTGGTATCAGAGCTTTGGCTCTCGGATTTCTTTCAGATCTGCGCAAGAACTGAATATAATTCGATTGATCTGGTAATCGAGTTGCTAGTAGCAAATATCATTATCTCTACTTAGTAAACAGCTGAAAATACTCTTGTCAACTCACACTCACCAAAATACTCACAAAAGCAAGAAACTCAATACCATTACAGATCTGGTTCTGAAATCCGTTTGAACTATTGGACTAGTTGGACTAATCAATCATAAAAATCATCTAAATCTATATTATACCAGTTAAACACATAGTTAAAATGGATTCTAACAGCTACTCTGAACTTGGTCATACACCTAAACCTCCAATGCTTAAACATAAATCTAAGTTTAAATAGTGGAAAATCAAGTTTAGGAATTACATCACAGGTGTAGATCTTGATTTTTGGATCTCAATATGCAAGGAGCCACACATCCCTGTTACTATGTCTGCAGATCAAGCTGCAATATACAGAACTGCTAGAATACCCATTGAAGATCTGACCTTAGATGAAGAAGACTACAAGAAAATCAAGATAGACCTCAAAGCATACTCAATTCTAACTCAAGCACTCAAGATGGATGTGCTAAAAAGATTGGAGAAGTATGGAACTGCAAAAGTTGTGTGGGATGCACTCAAAACCATGTGTGAAGGAAGCAGTGAGGTGGCTGAAATCAACAAAGACAAGCTTGTTAATTAGTATGAAGCATTCCACCACACCAAGGGAGAATCAATATCTAAACAACTTCACAGATTTGTACAGTTAGTAAATGACTTGGAAATCATGGGAGTCACTTACAAGATTAAAGAATTAAACAAAAAGATGCTTCACAGTCTCCCTGAAAGCTGGAAACAGAATGTAACCATGCTGAAAAATACCTTTGATCTTGAAAGTACTACTCTAGACATCATGATAGCCAAAATTGAAGCTTTAGAACTTGATGAAAGAAGTAGAAATCTTGGTGGACCAAGAGTTTTGAGGCTTACAAATTTCCATCAGAAACTCATTCTATGGAAAATGCCTTCATCACTGAGGAAGATGATTTTATCTCATCAAGAGATCAAATGAACAACACTAGGTTCATTGCAACTCCACCAATCAATCATCGTTCAACCTCTTCTCAAACACCTAGAGTCATTATTGCTCCTCAAACTTCCAAAGTCAATGTTGTTCCTCAAACCAATCATGATGACTCAAGTTCAGAAGAACAAAAGGCAACTTACAATGCATTTGTTGCGAAGTTTGAAGCCTACTTGGGAGGAAGACTCATTACTGCTCATCTTATTCAAGAAGATCGGGAAGAAATGGATCCAAATGATGTGGAAGAAATGGATCTACAATGGCAAATGGCCATGATTGTAATGAGAGCTAAGAAATTCTTCAGAAAAGGAAGAAAGCTGAGCCTGAATGAAAATACAAAACTTGGATATGATAAATCCAAAGTGAAATGCTTCAACTGTGGCATGGCTGGCCACTTCTTAAGAGAGTGTAATGCCCCCAAGAGAAACAACTATCAAAGGAACTCTCCAGGCTAATCATCATCACAGCCTAACTAAGCTTTCACTCAAACAACCAACAGCAGTAGTATCATCAACACCAATCGTATCAGAATCCACCCCAACTGACAAATCAAGCTCATGGAAGCAGTCAGTCTTCAGCCAGTGCTATAAAGCAAGATGGAGTATGTGACTGGAGTGTGTATGCAGAGGAAGTCAAGCCTCAATTTCAAAATCATGCTCTTATGGCTTACATCAATGATGGACCATCTCCAATGCCTACTGAGGTAAAATCTAACCTTTGTAGTGAAAAATGCATTAATGAATTGCAAGGGTATAGGGAGCATAATCACAAACTGGCTGATAAAATCAAAGAAAAAATGGTAAAGTCAGAGATGATGAAGAGAGAAATAAAAAACTTTGAAATCAAAAATAAATCTCTCATCTCTAACATAGAAAAACTACATGGTGAGAAGTACACTCTTGCAGTTGAGAATGAGCTACTTACTAAAAAGTTAGCTCAATCTAAGGCTCAACAATTTATGACTGAAGTAAAACTTGAAAACTTTCAAATGTCTTCAATCAAGCTGCAAGAGCTGCTTGATTCCTAAAAGGATCCAAAGGACATGACAGGGATTAGGTATACAATGACAACTACACTGTCATGCCTGAATCTATCTCACTCTCTGAAGCAATTGAACCTAAAACCATGGAATCTAAATCTGTAGTGAAACATGTGACAAATCCTCAAAACAAACCTGATGTTTATATTGAAACCAATAAGGATAAAATCAAGCTAGGTCACCCAATCAAAATCACAGAGTGTTCAGACAAGACAGTGAGTGTCATGAAACCATCAAGCCCTGTAAAATTCATACCATCTGTATTACAAGGCAAAAAGAAATATGTCAAGACAGTAAAACCCTCTACTGAGAGTAGTTCTGAGAATGAGATTATATCTCCATAAAATTCAAGCAAATCAGAAAAGGTTTCACTACAAGAAAAACAAACTGTAACACTGAGTTCAACACATAAAACATCATCAGACCCTCAGTCTTCAAGATTAAGGCAGGCAGTTGGGTTTGATATCTGTAACAAGGAACATGTTGACCAGCTTGAGAAAGAAGTAAGAAAAAGGTTGAAGAAACAGAAACAGCCCAGATAATTAAACAAAAGTAGTGTTATGAAGCAAACTACTAAAAGGGCTGATTCTGATTCATCACTTAAAGAAAAGAAAGTGACTCATCAAAAGAAAATATCAGTTGAGTCACACAAGGAAAAATCCGATTCAAGAAATAAACAAATGTATTGTGACATTTTTGAAATGTTCAATCACAAAACAGATAAATGCTTCTTCAATCAATATTGTTCTATCTGTGATATAAACAATCACTCCACCAAAAATTGTTATTTCAACAAGTATTGTTCAATCTGTGACATGAACAATCATAATACATCTGATTGTTACTTCAATCAGAAGGGGTTGAGAATTCCCCAACACAAGCCCATCTCAAAAACATCTACTGTGATGCACTCTGTCAGACCTCATCTTCATAATACTCAATCTAGGACACCTAGATCAACAAATGACAGATATAATTGGAAGGAATTGAGGAAGGGGCAAAGAAATCATCTCACAGTGAAACATAAACTTGACCTTCCTAAGCAAAAACTACTTTTGATAATGAAAAACGGGCTAAATTTTTACGAAGAAATAGAGACCAATGATTTCATTATTCATCTGAATCCTCAGTAGATGTTGATGAGATGACTCAACCCATTCATTACCAAAAATCTCATAGGACACCTCCATTCAAATCACAATTTAGAGGGAAATACCAGGAGGTCACTATCATGAATAGGAACGGGAAACCCAAGACCATCATGGCTTGGGTTCCTTATTCTAATTAGTTATGTTTGCTTGCAGGTTCATCCACACAAGTCTAATAGCCTATGGTACGTAGATAGTGGATGCTCCCGACATATGACTGGAGATCGTTCCCTCCTTCATGACTTCAAGCACATACAAGGAACTACTGTGGCATTCGGTGGAGATTCAGAAGGTGGTAGAATTACAGGAGAGGGATCTGTGATGAACGGGATGCTGAGCTTTGATAGAGTGAACTACTGTGAACAACTGAATTTCAATCTGCTAAGCGTGTCTCAGATCTGCGACAAAAATTATTCCACTCACTTTACTGACACTCGCTGCTATATTCTGAAACCTGGATTTCAGATCCCTAAAGAATGGGTTGTCTTAAAGACTCCAAGGAAGAATAATACATATGTCTTAAACCTGTGTTCTGCATCACCTAAGGACGAAACATGTCTTTTGTCTAAAGCATCATTTGATGAGTCATAGCTTTGGCATAGACGTTTGGGGCACACTAACTTAAAAATATGAACAAGTTAGTCAAAGGAAACCATGTCATTGGTCTTCATAAAAAAGAATTCAATTTTATTGATCAATTTTCAGCATGCCTCAAAGGAAAACAACACAAATCATCTCACAAAACCAAGCTGCTGAACACTAACAATACTCCATTGAAGCTACTTCACATGGATCTGTTTGGACCAACTCATGTAATGAGTATGGGAAAGAAACAGTATTGTTTAGTGATCATTGATGACTTTTCTCGATTCACATGGGTGTTCTTCCTACTTCATAAAAATGAAGCATCCCAAATCATTCAAGAATTTATCACTAAAATTGAAAATCAACTTGATCTTAAGGTCAAAATAATAAGAAGTGATAATGGTATGAGTTCAAAAATGAAAATATGAGTTCCTTTTATGTAACCAAAGGCATTGCTCATCAATTCAAAGAAGCTAGAAATCCTCAACAAAATGGGGTAACTAAAAGGCGAAATAGAACACTGATAGAAGTAGCAAGAACTATGCTAGCCGATGCTAAAATGCCAATCACCTTCTGGGCAGAAGTAGTTAACACATCGTGCTTTGTGCAAAATTGAACTCTGATTCTTAAAGAAAGTAACATGACAACTTATGAACTGATCTTTCATAGGAAACCGTTTATTGGATTCCTCAAATCATTTGGTTGTCCAGTCTCAATATTAAACACCCGAGACCATTTGCGAAAGTTTTCATCCAAGTCTGATGAAGGATTCTTTGTAGGTTATTCTTCTATTTCAAAGGCTTATAGAGTCTTCAATCCTAGATTGAACATTATTGATGAATTTACAAATGTTCAATTCAAGGAACATTCTTTCCCAAATCTACAAATGGTCCTGACTGGTTGTTTGATATTGACACATTTACAAAATCATTTGACCAAGTTCACTTGTCTGATGTAAGAAATATACATTCAATTGATACTTCATCAGCTGTAGAAAGAAGAGATAATTATCCATTAGTTCCACCTACATTTGATGAACACATGAATGAAGATGTTCCTCTTCAAGTTGATCCCATCAGACAACTGTCACAAAACCTTAGTGTTTCTTCGAAAGAAGGTCCCAGCCTGGTACCATCTCACTTAGATGACTTGTCAAATGAGATCAGAAATCAAAAACAGGCATTTCATCCAGTTGCAACACAAGGTACATCAAATGTGCAAGCAATCTCAGTGCTGCTGAAGATGTAGCAGTTACTGAAACAGAAGTTGACAATCTTCATAATTCAACAACAATACAAGATGAATGTGCCTCTGACCATAATAAACTGAATGTCTCCAATCTTGATGTAACTATTGTTGGTGACACCATTCCAACCACAAGAATACACAAGAATCATCCAGTTGAAACCATTATTGGTGATCTTAATAAGAGGGTGACTAGAAGCAAGTCTAGTATTGCAAACATCTGTTTATTCTCATGCTTTATATTTCAAACAGTACCCAAAAACATCAAATTGGCACTTCAAGACAATAGTTGGATTGAAGCAATGCAGGAAGAATTGCTCCAATTCAAGAAACAAGAAGTATGGTAGCTGGTAGATCTTCCCGAAGGACATACCCTATCAGTACCAGATGGCTCTACAGGAACAAGACTGATGATAGAGGGATCATCATCAGAAACAAAGCAAGACTAGTGGCACAGGGATACACTCAAGAAGAAGGAATCGACTACGACGAAGTGTTTGCACCTGTTGCCAGACTAGAAGCAATCAGAATCTTTCTTGCATATTCTGCATCAATGAAATTTACTATTTATCAAATGGATGTAAAGTGTGCCTTCCTCTATGGAAAGATTGCTGAAGAATTCTATGTGAGTCAACCACCTGGCTTTGAAGATCCAGACTTCCCGATCATCATCAGCAATTCCTTTCAAATCATCCATCAAAAAGCACAAATTATCACTACTACACCCTGCATTACTATAAACACCAACAAAAGCAGGATCTCCACTGTTTGAAGAGAAATCTATATGCTCATCATAAGAACTTTCTGATGTAGCATATTCTGACTCATGACCGACCAGAGCAGTATTCCCTGGTACAAAATCATCAGTGAGCTTCCCAGATGAAGCTAGTTTCCTTTTCTATTCTATCTCTCTTTCAAATGTTAACAGTTTCCCATGAAGTTGGGTGAGAGATAGATTGTCCAGATTTGCACTGGAGCGTAGGACAATAGTATATGTGTCCCATCTCTCAGGCAGGGATGATAGGAATCTGTTGTTCATCTGACTGTTTGTATATTCATGTTTAACCATTTTCAGCTCAGATATCAAACAGGAAAATCGCTCAAATTGTTGAGTCAGTGACTCACCCTTTCTATGAGAGAATGTCTCATATTGCTGGGCAAGGATCTCTCTATTGTTTGCCAAGACCTCATCAGTTCCTCCAAATTGTTCTTTCAGAGCAACCCAGAGGTCATGAGCAGTTTCATGATGCATAAGTCCAGAATAGATTTCATTAGGCAGTGCCACGGCCAGAATTCCATGGGCTTTAGCATCAATTTCAAACAGTTTCAGATCTTCATCTGAGTATTGCTCGTTTTTCTTCGGAACCATTTCATTGGTTTCTGGATTACTCACCATAGGCTTATATGGTCCATGAACCACAGATTTCCAACAACCTAAACTGTTGACAGACAGGTGATGGAGCATTCGGCGTTGCCATATGCTATACTCACTCCTAACAAGCATCGGAGGCTTTGTTGAGGAGCCAGTATTGTGAGGATCATTGATTGATGTAGCCATTTTCACTAATTCAAACAGTTCAATGAAATTTTAACAGATCTAGCTCAAAACTCAACAACACAGTTTGAAACAAAACGAATCTCAAATTAATTCACCGGAAGCAACAGAAAATCAAACTCTATAACCAATTCTTGCAAATTTGCTAATTCGATCAAACTTCGATATCAAAAGAGCAGTTCAATGATCAATTGTTAAATCAGTCAATGATTAACCTGCTCTGATACCATTTGAAAGGATCGGGATCTAGTTTGATCAGCTAGATTAAGATTTGTAGTGGAATAGCACAAGAATTAGACGAAATTTAAGCAAGAATAATATGAATATTCAATCAAACAGTGACGGTTATAGAGAGAGAAATTTTTCTGCAAAGAGAATGTTTTCATTCACGCACACACTTCATACTAGCAGAACTTAGGTCAACATTCCTTTTATAAAGGAATGTGACATCAGCTGACGTCACTTGATAGTGACAGCTAACTGATTTATACAAACAACTGAAAGTAAACTAAACTACTGAAGATGTCCACAACTGAGGACACCTTCACAAAAAGTACAAGCTATCATTACAACTACTGAAGTCATAACATCTGAAGTGTAAGAACTTCAGATGTTTTACAAAATATAAAACTATTGATTACAAACTATTGAAAAGTAAACCAACACAACTACTGAAGAGAACTACTTCAGCTGTTGTGACAACTTCTGAGAATTTGGTCTTCAGACTTTGTCTTCAGCAGTTGTCTTCAGACTTTGTCTTCAGCAGTTGTCTTCAGACTTTGTCTTCAGACTTTGTCTTCAGCTGTTGTCTTCAGACTTTTTCTTCGGTAGTTGTCTTCAGACTTTGTCTTCAGACTTTGTAGACCACTTCAGTTGTTTTGATGTCTGTGGGACTTAAAGGTTTTTCTAATCTGGCTCATTGGTTCTTTTGGTCCAACATGAAAGGCAAAATAGCTCTTGGGTTATGGTATCCAAAGGAAGGACAATTTAATCTCTATGCCCACATAGACAGTGATTATGGAGGATGCAACTTTAATAGAAAATCCATTTCTGGCAGTTGTCAATTTCTTGGTCCCAGACTAGTATCCTGGCAATGCAAGAAGCAGACAAATGTGTCTGTGTCCACAGCAGAAGCTGAGTATATTGCTGCATTAGCATGTTGCTCTCAAGTTCTCTGGATTCAAAACCAGATGCTTGATTATGGTTTTAACTTCTTGCACACACCAATTTCTATTTACAACACAGCTGTTGTCTTTATAACTAATAATCGAGTTCAGCACTCAAAAACAAAACATATTGAGATTAGATATCATTTTTTGAGAGACTGTGCTGAATAAGGTTTAATCAAATTGATTCAAGTACCAACAGAAAATCAATTAGCTGATTTATTTACCAAGGCATTTGAACTTAGTAGGTTTGAATTTCTGTTTCAGTCAATTGGCATGATTAACCTTGAGTAAAAACCATGAAAAATATCAAAAATAATTAAGAACATTAGAAAACCACAAAAAGAAATCAAGATTGATGAAGAAAAGAATTCTTTGGGAAATGATATAATTACAGTCGTTATATCATTCATTGTTATTTCAGAATGTGAAAGACTGAAATGACTTACCAGATACGTTGGTAGGCTCAACTTGGAAGAAAAGATACATGCAGTGATGAGTTAAAGACTTATTCAATTGTGAAACACTCATCACAACGTACAGGTATGTATTGGCTTATATGAATGCATGTGTGTGTAGTAGCCTAAGCACACCAGGTAATGATACTTTATGAATCTCTTTCACCACATCATGTTTCTCTTTGTTTTGCTGAGCAAAGACCTGATGAAACTTGCACATAGTGCAATTGTTATGATCCAAAAGATTCCCAATGTGGAACACATCCAAAATTGGATAAATCAACAAAGTAATACATTCCAAGTCAATGAACAAAAGAATCCTATCATGGATCACCTTCCAAAGTGAAGTGAAAAGAATCCCAATGTGGATCAACATGAAAAAGAATCAAATTAAAAGAATCCCAATGAGGATCAGTGAAAATGAGATTTCATAACATAAGTTACCTAGTAAGAAAAGCTGTGAAAAAAGTTCTGCTATGCATTGTATAAATGAGGGTTGATCATTCCATGCTTATGTGTGTGAGGTACACATTGAATAATTAAATCAACCAAAACATGATAAAAGTCATTTGCATCAAAATATCAACCAGGTATGAGTTTAAAAGGACAAACATACCTTTAATCTTCAAGTTCATGATCATGTCCATTTAATCATAAAGGATGCACAAGTGTAATGTAAAATTGATATGATCTCAACAAAGAGATAATTGTCTTCATTATTAATAATCAAAATAATATTCAAAAGATTTTAAATCTTTAAAGTTTCTATCCAAATGTGGATATAAATTTAGGGGGAGTAATTTAAAATTTTTGAGTAAGTCCAAATTTTTGTTTATTAACTTAACTTTGAAAAACAAAACAAAACAATTTTGGTTGGTGTGGTTGCAATAAGTCATACCATTATATCTTAGCTTATGTAGATTCTTAGAAGCATGATAAATCCAAGATCTGTCAAAATTGGGAAACTTGTATCAATTGTGACATACAAGTCAATCCAACCAAGAATTGACAACTTCAACAGTCAACTTCATATGAAAAATCAATCAAGGACAAATCTTCATAAGATGAATAATCAATTCAATCATATTAACTTTTGATTAAGTTCAAAAGCTAATGCAGGTAAGTGCATTGGTTAATGCGGGTGAAGGTAACCCATGCATGTAACTAATGCGGGTAATAGTATATTTTCAAGTGCAACTAATGAGGACAATGATTTTACTCTACCGCATTAGTGTGTGAAGTAAATGTGGAATTTACTCTACCGCATTTGCTACAGGATTCAAATGCGGATGAACATATCCCGCATTTGCTACAGTGCAATGCTAACAAAGTGTGTTAACCAAATTTGGTGTAGTCGCACAAATGCTGATTGACTTTGTTCTATCGCATTTGCTACTGTGTACAAATACGGATAGGATGAAACAAGTAATAACTCTACCACATTTGTTACAGTGAATGCTGATGAACATAATCACAAGTTATTCTTCTGCATTTACTACAACACAAATACGGATAGTCAAAGGTTTCAAGTTCTAACTTCAGCATTTGCAACATTACACAAATGCGAAAAGAATGAAAAAATAAGAAACAAAACTTCCACATTTACAATACTAGCCAAATGCAGACAGTCAAAGTCAAAAGTTTGTCTTCTGTATTTGCTACAGTTAACAAATGCAGATGACCAAAAGTCAAAAATCAACCCTTCCGCATTTGCTACAGTGGTGACCGCATTTGCTCTTAAACTTGTAAAATCTTTCAAAATGTATTATTTGACTATTTAAAGGAATTCAAATGGGTCATTTAATACTTTTTAAATTTGAGAGACTTTATAGTGAGACGAGTGCAAACGTACAGTACACCATCTTCGATCATCTTCATCATAAACAATCAAATATTTTCATGTGATTCTACTCAATCGACTCTTGTTATTGATTCTGAAACCACATTCGTATCGGAAATATGGTGAAACTTTCATAAAATTTTAATCAAGACCTAAGTTTCAGAATGTTAAACCTAAATCAGTCAATGAACCAACTGATAATGAAGAACACAAAAACATGTTTTATTGATGTAACTTAATACACTGTTTCGACTTCGATGAGCATGCAAACCAACAGAAATTCTTATCATCATGAAAACCTTGATATTCATGTTTGTTGTAAGAATAGAGCATGTTGAAAAAATGAAACATTGTAACAAATCATGAAACAAATATCTGATTAATGGTTCAAAAATAGAAACTGTGATTGTTAAATGACAAACTCACTATTTGCTATGACAACAATGCAACAGAAAATGACAAGCATTCATCCTTATCCATTTAAAGTCAAACTGATAACTAACACATATGTCTCTTATGCAGATTACATGGCAAATCTTACATGGAGCAAGCTCCATAATGTCAGCGGTTATTTAAACCCTGATGTGCCTGAAGCTGAAGGACTTGGAGATATCATTAGATTTTTATCTACCACAAGGGTAGCCTATGCTATCACTATGAGACCCACAATCTATGAGAATCTCATCATGTCCTTCTGGAACTCAGCTGAGGTAGTTGAAGCTGATGGTGTTAGAACACTAATTGGGAGAATCAATAATGAACTCACTTTGAGTATCACTAAGATTCAGTTAGAAGATGCTTACAATTTGGTGATGATGCTAGTGATCCTCTGGAGCTAGATGATGAAGAAATAACCATATTTTTTGCTGAAATTGGTTATGAAGGAGGATATGAAGCAAAATAGATTTTTAAAGGATTAGTGGATATACCTTGGAGATTCCTATCATATGTTCTAACACTGTTTGTCCAAGACAAAACAGGATAGAATGACATTCCAGTCCTCACATCCTCTGCAATTGTGCTCCTCCACCAACAGGATGTTTAATATGTTTGCATATGTTTTCAATGGCCTGATTTAAACATCCAAGAAGGGAGAAAATACAAGTTCCTGATGTATCCAAAATCATTCAATGTCTAATCAATGAATCATTCCCTAACATTGTTAATGAAGGACCTGTGCTTGAACAGCAGACTATGATGCAAAATCAGAAACAAATCTAAGAGAGATGACCAAGACCTAAGAAACTTTTGAGTGAGCTCACTCACATTTCTTCCTTGGTGATTAGTAATTAAATCAAGGAGCAGGTCAAGCACAACCATCACCTCAACCATCACCACACCCACTCCTCAACCATCTCTACAACCAAAATCCTCTACCATCTCACAACCAAATCCACAACCATCACCACAACCAACTCCACAACCATCATTACAACCAACTCCACAACCATCACCATAACCAACTCCACAACCATCACCACAACCATCACCACAACCAACTCCACAACCATCACCACAACCATCTTCACAACCAACTCCACAACCATCACCTCAACCATCACCACAACCAACTCCACAACCATCACCTCAACCATCACCACAAACAACCCCTCAACCATCATCAATATCACCACTACATCAATCACCTATGTCACCATACCAACCTTTGCCATCATCCCATGATCACCCTGCTGAAGTTGAAGGATCAACTAGTGCTTCTAAATATCAAATAATCTTCTGACGAAGGAGGATCACCATGATCAAATCCCTGCAAAGAAAGCACCTTTGAGGCTCCTCCTTCAGAGAGCTATGTTGAATCTAATATCAACAGGCCTGATGAAAAGGATGAACTAATATCTAAGCTCTTACAAAAAGTGAAAGGAGGAAAGGACATTAAATAGAGAGTTGGAATTATTAATGACAGAACTTAGAGCTTGATGAGAAAGAGAATGAATTGAAAGAGCTTAAAGAAAAATAGAACCTGAAAGAATAGAAAAAGACAAAGAGATGAGAATTAAAAGCTTCACTAAACCATTACAGAGAAGAAGTCAATGGTCATGTAACACTCTGCTATTCAAACATAGCAATGGGGAACAAGAGAATATCATTGAGGAACAAGCAGAACTCATTTCTAGTATACTCTAGAAACAAAGATGATTCTCACACTAGAAAGCTAATTTGAGGAACTTTTTAGTGCATTAGACAGTTTTCATCTGAAAAGTTTAGTATAGACGATGACTTTTGGGAATTTGTAAAATCAAAGGACTGATTAAGAGCCTATTGTATTCATCCTAAGTTCACCAGTTCTTTGGAGAAGGGTTGACCATGCAGATTGTCCCTGCTGTGTCTTTATCTAATGAACAGAAAGAAACAATAAGAGAGATGTATGAAAAGGAAAAAGAAAAGGAAAAAGAAACAGAAAAGAAAGAGGAGGAGAAAAGTGAACTTAATGATCAAGAACCAATCACACCTGACAAAGTACCTGAAGTGGTAGAAAAAGCTGAAACTTCAAGCCCACAACTTCAAACTTACTCAAGAAAAAGAAAATATTTAGCTAAAAAGGCTAAGGGTAAGAGACCAGTGGTTGAAGAAGAAACATTAAAGAAGCAAAAAGATGACCCCAGAAGCCTTGCAGCAATTGCTGAATTTCTGGAAGAGCATGAACAGGCTGAAGCTCAATTGAAGAAATTAGCTGGTGTACTTGATTTAGAAGAAGGAGAGATTGCTAGATGATATTATGTTACACATGATGTCATATGGATAGTCCATTAAAGCTTGAAAACCCAGTTCAAGAAATGGTGTCCAAGGCTCAAACAGCTGATTAATGATTAAAGCCATGTTCTTGATCAATCATGGATATGATCCAGATAAAGTGTTTGGGATGACATTGAAGGAATGAAGGAAGAAGAAGAAAGATGAACAAGCTAATGGATCCAAGTGTTGAGACTGAGTAGAGAAATCAGCACTTAGAAAGGATTCTGCACCAAAATGCCTCCTATGAAGAAATCTCTGTATGAAAGATCTTTTTCAAGGAAAGATCATGTGCCTAAACTATCATCTATGAGAAATCTTCCCACACCTGATCCACTATTTCCTGATCCTTATAGTATGTCAAAATAGGAAATGAAGGACTATCTTTCAAGTCAAGGGTTCACAAGAAGGAAGATTGGGAACATGAAACCAACTCATTAAGGGTTGCGACTCTTCAACTGATTAATGAGAAGAAGAAAAACTTAAGAAGCAGAAGAAGAATTATCAAGCACTAAGCCAAGAAATAGAGTATCAGCTGAAGACATGATGCTAAATCAAAAAAGACCAGAAACAAGGTCCTGTACTACACAAGTACCCTGAATGGTTTGCAAACCATCTTAGTTGAAACTGCAAGAAGGATTGACCACTAAAGAGCTGATTAGAGGGGTGTCTACTCCCAAGGGTAAATTGATCAAAAGATAATGCTTGGAAGTATGACAGTACATGGAATATGTTCATGGTGAAAAGGATCTCAGGGATAGTATAATTCTTTACAGAGTACTCAGCTCTTGTAAATGCCCTAGATATTCATGATTTAAAAGAACTAGCTCAACTTGAACTGATAAACCATACAGCTATGTTCAGGGGATATGAATTTGAGAACATACTTAGATGTTGAGAAGAAAAATAACTTCAATTCATTAAAGACAATATGCATGAGATAAGATAAACATTTGTCAATCCCCTTGAGAAGAAGAAAAAGATGCAAGCAGAAGAGATTGTATTCCCTGAGCTGAAGGTGAAGCCAATAGAAACACTAAAGAGGAAAATGGTGTTTGGTACCATTCTCCACACCCATCTCAATGTGTACTATGATAAGAAAACTTATAAGATGGTGATTGAAAGGAAGTGGGGAGGAAGGAGGGAGCTGAAATCATATTATTCAGTGGATATGAGGTTAGATTGCTTGATGAATCATACATCCAATACATATACACCAGACACTTGAGGGAATTAAATAATAAATTGGGAGAGTTAGATATGAACTTCTTTCTATAAGTGCATCAAGCTGTTAAAGCTGGCCTATGATCAGATAAGAGCTAAAAGAGACAAAAGAAGAAGAAGAAGACACCATTGCAGCTTGGGAATATTGTAAAATGAGGTTTGGTGGGGGAGCTTACTGATTCATAGAGATGGACTTTCTACAATTTCTAATTGGGAGCCTATCTCACTGGAGAACTACCAATGGAAGCCATCTACAACATGAGCAAGATAATGATTCATGTGCTAAACAGAGATAGGATGTCAGAAGCAACAGATTTTGTGAATATGATCAAAGCTATATGGATCCTACTAAAGCTGCATCCATTTTACCCCCAGAAGACCTAGCAGATCCTCATAACATCAATCACCTCCCAATAATTGAGGGAAACTTGGCTCTTAATCCTTACGGGGAATATTGTTGGACCCTGAAAGGATCATACATGCCAACTCAATGGGTGATTTGATGATTGCCTCTGCTAAAATCCCTTAAGTCCAAGAAGAAATGTGGATGAAATTCTGCTAAGGATAAGAACAAATGTTGTCTTCTGCATTTGTCAATGTGGAAGACATAATTCCAATGCGGACAAGTATTTACTCTTCCGCATTGACTAATGCGGAAGACTAAAAGCTAATGCGAAAAAGACTTTGCTCATCCGCATTTGACAAATGCGGATGACCAAACAATGCACATAAGTATTGTTCATCCGCATTAACCAAGCGGATGACCAACATCCTAATACGATGATCAGTGAAGAAATGTTAATCAAGTTAACTCATCCGCATTTGTCAATGCGCATGAACAAGCAAAGATGCAGATGAAGACTTAGACTAGTTCATGAAATAGGTCAGGGGTACTTTAGTCATTTGTATAAGGAATCTTGTCTACCTATAAATAGAATACATACTTATACATGAGATGACGGCTGATAGATAGAGAATCTTGTTGTAATTATTCTCTGTAATTATCAAACTTTCATATATACAATAACAAAAGCATTTATGAGTAATTTTCTTGCATTTTGAATGTTCTGATTGTTTGTTTCCACCATTCAATCAATGACTTGATTACCGATTCGATTCATAGTAAGAATCTCACTCTTACCAACCCAGTCATCGTCCAACCATCCTTCACTACAAGATCATCATGCCCCACATAGGGTAGAGGAACAGGTGTCAGCACTCAACGATGGTGCTAAAGCTGTTGGCAGCGATGAAGAGAAAGCTGCATAACTAGGTAGCTTGCGGAGATTAATGCTACCCAAGCTCGCAGATATCTTAAAGCTTGCAGATCACCCGAATAAAGGAGCAAAAGACATCAGCTAAAGGATTGGGGAGTTGGAGACTGCAAACAAGGAATATCATGCTCAGCCTCAAAGGCACGAAAGGATGAAAATGCTCTTTGATATCTAAGTTGATCGAATTAGCAAATTTGTAAGAATTGGTTATAGAGTTTGATTTTCTGTTGCTCCGGTGAATTAATTTAAGATCGTCTTGTTAAAATTGTGTTGTTGAGTTTTTGGCTAGATTGTTGAAATCTAATTGAACCTGGTCGATGGTGAAAATGCTTATCTAAGTCCTCAAAATACTGGCTCCTAACCAAAGCCTCCGATGCCTGTTATGAGTGAGTAAACATATGGCAATGCCGAATGCTCCATCACCATCTGTCAAAGTTTAGGTTGTTGGAAAAAATAAAGGGTTCCGAAGAAGAAAGAGCAATACTCAGATGTTAGGACCTGGTATTCGACTGAAATACCTAGAGATCACGTGTATACCGGATCAAATAGTGCGGAATCCTATTTGATTGGCGATCCAATCAGTGAGAACACACGAAGAATCAATCAAGGATTGAAACTAACGTTAGAAATCGATAAGGAATCGATCTAATGTGTTCTATGAACTTGGAGAACGATTTGGAAGGTTTCTGGACGGCTAGGGTTCGTATGGAATTGAACTTGAACGAATCTCCTGTTTTTCACGAATTGAGTTGTATTTATAGGTTGGCACTCTTCAATCGTGCGACTGAACCATTAGTTTGGTTCAGTCGTGCGATTGAACCATGCGGTTGGTTCATTCGTGCGACTGAGTGTTCAGTCGTGCGATTGAGCCAATCTTATGTTACAGTCGTACGACTGATCCAGTCTCTGGTTCAGTCGTGCGACTGAGTCAATCGTATGAGGTTCTTCATGCTTATGGTTCATTCGCATGAGCCATTCGCATGGGAACTTCATTAAGTTAAGTTTGAATGTTTTAGTTAATTAATATAATATTATATGTAATCATTCAAGTAATCATAAACTCAATCAATTCATTTACGACTCATTAATGAACTATTAAAATTATAACCAACAGACTATCAACATCAGTTCATTAATCATACCAAACAAGATCTATTACATCACATATCACGATCTAGGGACATACATGTATCAACAAACTCCCCTTGGACCTAGATCTCTCTAATGTCTTGTTTTCTTCATTACCTTCTCATATTTCTTGTACTTGTCCTCTTGTGTGACTCCCGCGTGAATATCAAACGCAAAGCAAAGTCGTATAACATTTTGGAACTGGAGGGCTTGTACAATGTCTTGTGTGTCATAGAACAGTGGCCACTTGTATATGTATAGACATCATTAGCAGACAAGTTGGTTAGCCACATTGGGTCGAATACCCTGACAGTATCCATTTGATCCCCTTTGTTTAGAACTATGACAGCTTCAGCAGTTCTCCAATCATAGTACCACCATTTGAAGTGTGGAGTGAAGTCCTGTGGCATTTCCCTGAGAGGGATTCTCGACATAGTGCGAGGAGGACTCCACTTCAACACAATCTTAGGTTTTCCAGTAATGGCATCCATCTCAGACCTTCTAATATACCTTGTAGGTTGTTGAGGTCTGAAGTTAATCCATCTGGTGTGGTACTCTTTCTTGAGGGCAGCCTCAAACCAGCCTGACATTTTTCTCGGGTCAGCATACAACAGCTTCAACTTGGCCAGCTGGTTGAGCTCAAATCCAGGTAGAGTCTTTAGATCATGTGGAAATCTAAAGTACTCTATGCCCTTTTCCCTCTTAACGGCATAAACGTTAAGATCATCAAAATATGCCCATGCTATAATCCTGCCTGACACCGTAAGATGTTTCTTGACGCTGTAGAACTTGGTGTAGGCATCCCTCTTCGGTGCATCACGTTGGGCTCTGACTTCTTTAAAACATTCAGCCCACTCAGCCTTTCGAATGTATACATCATCGTTTGAGGCTTGGGCTGTTCCTTCGGTCTTTCCTGCTTCCTGCTCCATCTTGTCTAGTACCTCAAACATATCACTGACTAGGGACTCACCCAGATTGGGGACCACATTACCCGCGTTGTCAGCGTATTGAGGGTACTCTTCAGCAGCAATATCTTCAACCTCAACTTCATCAACGTCGTGTAGTTCGTCGTCACTGGTTGAATCAACTGTTGGAGCATCCTTGACAATATCATCAGGATTGAGTCTGAACATTCTGCCAGTTGCTCGTTAGATAGGTCGTGAATTATTTCACCTTCTTCAGGTGTATAACTCACTGACCTTCTGACAATCCCTTGCAGATCAAGAATCATTGTGAGTTGAGACTTGACCTGTTGAAGGGGAGCAATATCAAACTCATCTCTGTGGTACTTTGGATCTGTTTGATTTACACATTTCACATTCAAATCATTAGTAATATATCAAACAAATGCATTAAGTTAATATAAACATTCAGTACATCGTTTTTCAATACAGAATACAAAAGTAATTAAATACATAAACATCCACTATTTACTTTTATCCTGTATGCTAGTCTCTTCGTGTGAAGGTGCAGAAGTAGAAGCTGACTGATCCTGTCGGTTCTTTGTTCTCTGCTCTTGACCGGGAGCTGAGACAGAGTCAGCTGCTTCTCCTTCTTCAGTCTCTTCATCAGCACACACTCTTCTGTTTTCTCTTCATCAGAATCACTGTCATCATCATCATCATCATCACTCTCTCTTTCTCCATCCTTTATCTTTAGAGGTTCCTCCTTTGATCCTTTTAACTTTAAAAAATGGACCTCTTGCCTTTTCCAACTCTCTATCTGCTTACCTGATGTGACGCTTTGTGCTCGGAGTTGGTCCAACTCAGTGTTCTGAGCAGCCAATTTCTGGGCCTGCTCCTTAATAGCTCGATCCTGCTCTGCGATTTTCTGCGATTGTGCAGCAGTCAGGTCGGTGAGCTGGCGGATCTGAGAGGTCTTTTCCTCATCAGCCGCCAGCAGTCGTAACACCATTCTGTTTAAGGCTGCCAGCTGTTCCTCTACCCCTATTGGAGGTAGAGGAGATCTAGAGGTGTGTGAGGGGTAGGCTGAGGGCTCGGTTTGGTGGCTAGTGGTGGTGGTGGAGGTGGTGAATATCGGGTAAGGTCTGGATGATGGTGGTGGTGAGTGTGGGGTGAATGTAGTAGTGGTAGCAGGGGTCTGGCTTGTGGTGATCGGTATGGTGGTGGTTGTGGTTGCTGTGGGGGGAGGTATGGTGGTGGAAGGTGTGTCTGCAGAGGTGGTAGTGGTGGAAGGTATGGGGGATGTGGTGGTGATGAAGGTTACCTTCGTTTTTTCTTTTTCTGGCCATGGGGTTGAGCCATCCGTTTTCTCCTCGTTCCCTTCGAGGTGGATGCTCCCCTTCAATCCCGCCTGAGGACTCCGGAGCATATGATGGATCAGTCTCTGTATCTCCGGATCCTCTCGGTTGTTCACCGACAACCCTCAACCCGTGTTCTGTGGGAACCACTTTCTTCCCACAGTCGGGTCAATGCTCCTCACATTCATCAGATTCTCATCTCCTCGGTAAGCACAATCTTGATGGAATGACTGACTGCATACCTCAGCAGGTGAGAGACACACGAGGGAACAGAGTCAGACACACGGTGCCTCGGGATGGAACAGCCTCATCCTCAATGTCATCCTCCTCAGTCATCAGTAGGGAGGACAATGGCTCCACGTCGGAGTCACTGTCCTCGTGACGCCATTGGCGTCTCCCCGGTGCCACATAGCTTTCATCTGCTAAGTGGCCAATCATTCTCTTCACTGGGGCTTAATCTGCTTTCCCTGTAAACTCTCATTCTGCCCAGAGTAGTATCATCCATTATTTCCAGGCCACTGCGTCATGACTTCTTTGGGCAACTGTGGCAGC
Organism: Flaveria trinervia; assembly: GCA_025506515.1. Lineage (NCBI taxonomy): Eukaryota > Viridiplantae > Streptophyta > Magnoliopsida > Asterales > Asteraceae > Flaveria > Flaveria trinervia. The sequence goes on from CM046447.1 coordinate 38,360,547, forward strand.
TTCTCGTTGAAGATGAGCTGTAAGAATCTGGGGTACATACAGAACCCCTCTTTTCCCTTTACCTCCAAATTCTCCACCAAGTAGGAGAATATCATGCTGGAGAAAATAAAGGGGTGGTTCAGAACCAGTGCCACGTAGGCATTTGAATCTGGTCTGAGAGGTCGTCAAAACCACCCTCCTCGAAGCTACACACTTAGAATCACGTGTGCTAAGTACTTGTACTGGGGGCTCAGGTTGCTCTTGTTGAGCACACCTGAGTTGATATCCCCAGCGTACTTTAGCCTTAGGAAGCATCCTCTTACAGTCAATGGATGTAGTTTTGTAGGATGATCAGCATCCTCCCCGAACTCTAGGACCCTCTGAATATCGGCGGCAGAGATCTCAATATCATGGCCCAGTATGGAGCTCCTGATACAGTAGGGCTCACGAGAGCGGTCCACCGAGGCATTTCCCAGAATGCCTGATGGAGTGATCTGTAAGGCGTGCAAGGAGTGGAGATCGCCTTATAGATCCGGGACCGTCTCAGAAATGCAATATGTCGGAAACTCAGCCCGTTTCTGGTGGTGTGATCCAAGTGGGCACAGATGTTGTGCTTGGGATTTATGGTCCACTTTTCTGCCATTTATCTGTAACACACAAGACATAGAACTATTAAGACATAAGACATGAAAACTTTGTTCTAAGTGTAAAGTTGAAAGTCATTTTGATTCATTCGTGCGAATGAATCATGCGACTGAAGTCAGTCGCCTGTTTGAGACAGGCGATTGAGTTCAATCGGCTGATGGAGGCATGCGATTGAGTTCAATCGGCTGATTGAGGCATGCGATTGAGTTCAATCTGCCGACTGAGACATGCGATTGAGTTCAATCTGCCGACTGGACTCATTCGGGTGGTTCAGTCGGTCGAATGATCCAATCGCAAGGTTCAATCGTGCGATTGGAGTTCATTCGAACGACCAGTCGCTTGCCCCACTGTTCGATCCCTGTGGGTCGAATCTTGACCCTTCTAAGTCTTTTAACAGTGTGTAATGGTCCATTAGTCTCGTATACTTGTCACTAATAACCTATTAAACTCATTTTAACATTTTGCTTCATTTACATAGGTGATTAGGTCGATTCGCAGTTCGGTTCTTGATTTAATCCAATGTCGCTATTGTAGTTCGGTGATGTACTGATTTTGATAGGTTCAAGGAGTAGTGTACCTGTAAAACGTCACTGGAATGAAGAATCTTAAGCGCAAAGTATATCAGAATCGGAGGCAATTTCGACAGGGTAACGGTAATGAGCGCGATTCGGGGTTTTTTGGGAGTGATGAGTGATATGCGATCGATTAAGACCTTTAAATACTAAACCTAGGTTCATTCGGCCGACTGGCCTCAGTCGCTCAGTTCAATCGGGCGACTGAGGTTCAGTCGTACGATTGGCCTAGTCAATCGCATTCAGTCAGGGTCGACTGACTCATTCGGTCTCCTCATTCGCCCCTTTAGTTGACCGACTGAGCCTCAGTCGGTCTCCTGTTTCATTCTCCCCCTTCCATTCGGTCGAATGAACAATTTCATGTCCATTCGGCCGATTGGAAGCCATTCGCATAGTTGGTCGATAACCTGATCCACTAGTGCGAATGGGTCACACTTTGTGAGTTTACAGTCATTTTTAACATTTACTATTCAGACCCTTTTCACTTTGATAATAACATTGTAAGCTCTTAACCAATTCAGTCACTTCAGACGTGACCTTTTAAATTTTAAAACCATGTGGCCATCTCAGACATGACCTTTTAGGTAAGGTAATTCCCTTCTGATTTCCCTGATGTAGTCCGACAGACACACAACTTAAAAAATAAACATAGTAACTTAAACTAACTACACAACTAAAGTTTATGTTTGGACTTTTGTGAGAGATAAAACCTAAGATGAAAATCTAAGGGATTTGATTAGGAGTAGACAGCTTTAACTTAGATTGATCATATCTGGACCCAATCAATTTTGGAATCATACAGGAATATCAAATCATTTTGGGACTTGTTATTAAAGCTCTTTGACGCTTAAATTCTCGGTATTCATCCAGAGTCGTTAGCAACTTAAGGAAATCATACTGAAACTCTTAGATCTTCACATTGAGTTGAACTTTGAGAAGGTAGCCACTAAGATTGTCAGTATATTTGTCCACTTAAATCCATACACAGACTTTTGACGCAGACTGGTGACTGATTTAGGTTTAATTATTTCAGCTAACATTTGTGGATCCCACACTTATATGGTAATCAACATTCCTCAGAGGTTTTGAGCGGTCTACGGGTATTATTACAAGAAGAGACTATTCTTAGAGCTTTCAAAGAGAAGCCTGTCCTCAGGTCAGTGCCATCGCACAGCAGAGAGGCGGCAAACAACAATGAATTCTAGAATATCTAGGTTATGCTTATCCTCAGGTCAGTGCCATCGCACAGCAGAGAGGCACACAACCTATCTCCTTGTTAGAGCAGCTTACTTTATTTACACAAAATGCACCAACAACATGAGCCATTAGCTTTATTGCATTTGTCTTTCATTTTTCCTTGCTTTGCTCTATTTTGGTCATCCGCACACTTTTGTGGCGTTTAAATGCTCATTACCCCTTATTGGAATATATTTGATTGTGTTAACCAGTGATAAGATGGAAGTCCACAGTCAGTTGAACACTTAGTTTGATCTTGAGATCACCAATCAGGTCTAATTGTCTATTGTGTTGAATCTACCAACATATCATTTGTGGTCTAGCAGCCTCTAAGTCTACTTTCTCTGTGTCACCTTAGGAGTTGCCAGTTTTCTATCATTTTCCCGTTTATATTGCTTAGACTACGCAGACTTATACTTTGAACTTTTGCATCTTTTCAAACCTTAAATTTTAAAATCCCTCTTGATTTGTTCCTGTGTACTATCATATTCCAAGGTATTGAATCAGTATCACAGACACAATCTACCTTATTTCAGCTAGTTACCCCTTCTCCCTTTTTTTTATTTTTTTTAATATTAACTTGCTGACATATTCTCCCCTAAAATACTAAAATCATTTCGGATTTAATTATTTTTGGATTTTAATAAACAGCAAGGTAACATGAAGTTAAATGTAACAGACAAAAAAAAAACAGATAACATAAGATAAAATAAACTTTAACGAAACTACATCGGACTACACATTATTCTCATCAGGAATTACCTCACTTTTCTTTTTAACGCCGTTGACCTCTAGCAAGTATTGAAAACGTGGTTTATCAAAGGCTTTTGTATAGAGGTCAGCACGTTGAAAATCAGTATTAATTTTAACCACATCTATTAAGTTCTTTTCAAAACAGTCTTATGAAGTGGTATTTAATACCGATGTGTTTGGTCTTAGGATGTTGAACCGGGTTTTTGGTTACTGCAATTGCAGCAGAGTTATCAACAAAAATAGGAGTAGACGAGAATTTCAAACCGTAATCCCGCATTTGCTGTTGAATCCAAATGATTTGGAACAGCAACTTGCAGCAGCAACATATTCGGCTTCACAGGTTGACAATGCAACCGATGTCTGCTTCTTACACTGCCATGTAACTAATCTTCTCCCAAGAATTGACACCCTGCTGATGTAGACTTGTAGTTCATTTTGCAGCCTCCATAGTCCGAGTCACTATACGCTGTGAGCTCAAAATCGTCATCATGAGGATACCACAACCCCAGGGTGGGTGTACCTTTAGATAGCGAAAGATCCTTTTGACCCCGATTAGATGATTGACCTTAGGTTTAGCCTGATATCTGGAACATAAACATGTAGCATACATGATATCAGGTCTTGAGGCAGTGAGATACATGAGGGATCCAATCATTCCTCGGTACATAGTGGCATCTACAAGATCTCCACTCTCATCAGGTGCTATATCATGATTCGTAGCAAGTGGAGTCCCAGCAGCAGAAGCATTCTCCATGTCAAAGCGACTGAGAATGTCTCCTACATACTTGGTCTGATGTAGAAAGATCCCATTAGGTGTTTGATCCACTGTAACCCGAGAAAGAACTTCATCTCCCCCATTGCACTCATCTCAAACTCTTTCTTCATCACTGCTTCAAACTCTTTGCATAACTCTTCGTTCTTTGACCCGAAGATTATGTCATCAACATAGATCTGTACAAGCAGTAGGTCACCATCCTTTTCTTTAATAAACAGTGTACAGTCAATGACTCCCTGCGAAAGCCGTGTTTCACAAGATGAGTCGAGAGTTTCTCGTACCAAGCTCGAGGAGCTTGATGAAGCCCATATAAAGCTTTGTCGAGCTTGTAAACTCTATCCCGATGATAAGGGTCTTCAAATCCCTCGGGTTGACTGACATAGACTGTTTCCCTTATTTCACCATGAAGGAATGCACTCTTCACATCTAATTGGTAGACTTTAATCTTCATGTACGAGGCATAGGCGAGGAAGATACGAATAGCTTCCATCCTTGCCACGGGTGCAAACACTTCGTTATAGTCAATACCCTCGACTTGGCGAAAACCTTGAACCACCAGTCGAGCTTTGTTCCTTATGATGACTCCTTGGTCATCCTTCTTACATTTTAGTACCCATTTGGTGCCAATGACTTTAGCACCTTTAGGTCTATCTACCAGTGTCCATACACCTAACTTCTTAAACTGCAGAAGTTCTTCTTGCATGGCACTCACCCACGCCTCATCATTTAGTGCTTCACTGACATATTTTGGCTCAACCTGCGAGACAAAACATCGATAAGCACCATCATGAATGTAACCTTCTCCATAACTGAGGCGTAATCAGCTGAGTATAGCTGATTTCGGGTTTGTACTCCTGATCGGACATCTCCAATAACATTGTCAAGGGGATGATAGACGTTTAGTCGTGATCCTGGAGTAGTCGGCACAGTCACCTCCGAACCAAGATTGTGAACATTTGGTCTGCATGAGGAGGTTGGAGTTTGAGGTTCCGAAGTCGAGGGTGCATCACTTGTGGATGCTTGTGGACTTTCAGGAACTGGAACCTGTTCCTCCTGACCGTTCTGGTCATCTGCTTCAGTTTCATCTTCAGAGGAGGAGTCACTTTCATCGACTACCCCTTCTGACTGAGTAGATGACTCTCCCTGTGTGCTGGATGGAGTGTTTAGTATATCATACATCATCCTAGTAGCTAACTCATCATCCGAGGGAGAGAGAGAGATGTTGAAGGATTTGAAGAATCCATCATAATCGAAGAAGTATGCAGGTCCTTTGCCTGTAGGGGGTGTGGTATATCTCTGAACGTCGACATTACACCACACTTCTACAAGACCCGTTGAGTTATTGTAAACTCGCTTGTTCGGTATGTTGTATCCTAGAAAAATTCCTTCAACTGCCTTCTCGCTGAATTTTCTTCTTGTGTCTTCTTCAGAAGTGTACACGGTGCGCCAAAAGGTTCAAGATACTCCAAATTCGGTTTGCGTTTGAAGTAGCTCATAACATGTCTTTCCGTGGCGCTTGACTATTAGGACTCTGTTCAGTGTATAGCAAGCATTTGCCACTGCCTCGTTCCAGAATTGGATAGGCAGTTTCGAGTCTGCCAGCATAGTCCGGGCTGTTTCTATCAAGCTCCTGTTCTTTCTCTCAGCAACCCATTCATCTGAGGTGTGTAGGCAGAGGTGAATTGATGCACAATTCCCTTTTCCTTGCAGTATGCCTCCATCCCTTGATTCTTGAATTCTGTCCCGTTGTCTGAGCGTATTTGTCGAACTTTGAGCTTGTAGAGTGATTCCAGTGTGGTTACTAATTCTTTGAATGTCTCCAAAGTTTCTGATTTTGATTTCAGAAACATTACCCAAGTGAACTTGAGTAGTCATCAGTGACCACATAACAGTACGCGTCGCCTGCGATGCTCTTGTACTAACTGGACCGAACAGATCCATGTGAAGAAGCTCAAGAGGAAGTTCTATTGAATGAACTTTCTTTTCCTTATGAGACTTCTTTGTCTGTTTGCCCTTCTTGCAAGCTACACAAAAGTCAGGAAGTTGGAAGTTCTTGACATTCACTCCTCTAACTAAATCCTTCTGAATCAAATGATTCATCTTCCTTTGACTAATGTGTCCCATTCTCCGATGCCAGGAGATGGAATCCTTCTCAGTAGCTTTAGATAAGAAACACTGAACCTCATGATCCGTTGTGGCAGCTGTTGACAGATCCAAGACATAAAGGTCTTTATATCTTGAAGCAGTCATCAGAACTTGGTCTTCTGGGATCATATATTCTTTCTTCAGCACGTAACACTTCTGATTATCGAAGATGACTTTAAATCCTTTATCACAGATTTGGGACACAGAAAGTAAGTTGTTCTGAAGTTGTTGAACGTAGTTCACTTTATCAAACTTAACTTTCTGATTTCCCACTTCTCCCTGAGCTGTGATATAGCCTCCTTTGTTTCCTGCAAAGGAAACATGCCTCCTTTTATTTGTTTGACGTTAGATAAAAGGGCGCTATTTCCTGTCATGTGCCTGGATGCTCCGCTGTCTATAATCCACGTGTTAGTGTCAGCACTATATCGAGCACCCTGCGCATACAAAGTAAAAGAATCAGTTTAGGTTAGGAACCCAAGCTTTGACTGTCTTGGGTTTCCAGAGGCATCACACATCATAAACTCCACCCATTGACCCTTAGAAGGTGAGGGTAGCTCAGGTTCTTTCTTGTTATCAGTATCAGACACGAGGGTGGATTTTTCTTTCCATAAGCCAGATTTGTGCAAGTGCTGTTTATGATAAACAGTCGTCTGGCTTACAGGTTGGACTTTAGGGTCACTAGCTCTTCTAGGTGGAGTTAGAGAACTCCGCTTAGAAGACCTAGGTCTAGAGTCCAGAAGATCAATCTTCTTCCTAGGTGTCTGATAGAAATGACAGTCGGAAGCAATGTGTCCACATTCTCCACAGTTGTAGCATGACCTGCTATCAACTTTATGAGTAGACTTTCTTTGTGGAGAAGTGCGTGACACTCTAGTAACATCAATCACTTTAGTTTTTGACTCTTGGATGTTTGATGTTTTCTCTGGTATAACAAATTTACTGATTTAACCTGTTTTCCTTTTTGGTTAGCTGGTTTTTGACTTGAAGCATGTGAAAAGTAACATTTGAAGTCCTTTTAGGTTCTGATTTGACTCTATTTGACCCTGACTGTAAATTAACTTTTCAAATTCATTTTCCAGGTTAACACATGGCAATTACCTTTTGCCTTTGAAGTGGCCTCCTTTTGTTTCTTACCAGATTCAGTAGATGAACATGAGGTGTCTGGATCAGTAACAAGAGGAGTGGTCACCACATGATCCTTGATGGGGTTATTATTTACTGGTCTAGACTTGGTGTTCATCAAGGTCTCAGGTGGTGGTGGAACCACTTTGTAGCCTAATCCCTCCCCGTTATTCCTTTCTCTTACTAAGTGTTGAACTATGTGTGAAGAACTAGTCCAACTATGCAGTTCTGTTTTAATGAATTAACTTCGACTTCTAACACTGCTCTTTGTTTCTTAGTGTCTTCCAGGGAGTTAAGATAGTACCTAATGTCGTTTGCTTGGTTAAAAGCCACTACTTCAGTTTCCCTAAGTTGTTTGGTCAATAGGTCTATCTTTTCTTTATAACACTGCTCATTTTGTTTTAGCACTCTATTTGCCTCAGTACACAGACGTAAATCTTTTACTAAGTTATCATTATGGTCTAATAACCTAGCAAATTTGTCATCTATGCTCTTCCTAAACGTGTCACAATCAGAACAAGCATGGTTATTAAAAAGTCGGTCAGTGGTACTTACCTGAGTTGGTCCAGAAGTATTAGCCATCAGTGCTGCATCAGATGATTGGTTCTGTCGACTCTGGCTTTTCTGTCTCTGAGGTGGAAACTTCCTCATTTGGCTTGTAGCTGACCTCGGCTGCAGTTGTTTCTTCACTATGTGACATTGCAATTTCAACTGCTATATCACCTTCACTCGCAGAATCATCGTCAATATCCTCGACACTGGCAATGTTAGATTCTCTGGTGAGACAAACCTGAAACTCCAATCCTGTCCTTCATCATCATGAGCAGTTAGTGCTTTAGGGTCCTTGTTTGATGAAGTAGAATTAGAGGGTTGCTTGTCCTGGCGAGTAAATGATGAGAACGGGTTCCCATTCCCCGTCTTCTTTGGCTTGACACATTCTCGTTTGAAGTGCCCCTTCTCACCACAGTTAAAGCAGGTCACTTTACTCTTGTCGAAGCCAAAGGTGGTGTCCTTAGTAGCAACCAAGTTCTGTCCAGTCTTTTTCACAAATTTTTCGCCCTTCGAACAGCACTTGCTAAGGCCCACATTATATCCATTCTTTCGAGCTCCATCTCATCCACCTGCTCGTAGTCCTCATCTGCCAGATGGCAGTTTCCAATCTTCCCAGCAAACGAGTCCATCATATGAATGAACCACTGCTGCTAGGAGATCCATATGCTCTCGTGCTACTTCCACGGTCACATTACCGAAGTTCTCGGTCTTCAGTTTAGTAGCGTTAGCTTCTGATCCAATATGATGGGTACATGATGACCCAGACGTGTCTGATCCAGAAGTAGAGCATGTGAAGGACCTGACGAGCTAGACACAAAAGCAGTCTGGAGAGGTGCTCCAGATGCCTTTGCTTGAGGTGTGGCGTTGTATAAAGCTGGATTTTGTGTGTACGAAGACTTCTGAGCTCTATACTTCATCCTTAGTGCTTCTTCGCGCAACTTAAGAATGAAGTCATTTATATCCAGCTTTACAAGGATACCATTCTGTCTCAGGTTAGACACGAATGTAGCCCACTTATCCGGCAACCCGTCTGCGAAGTTGCTTACTTTTCTTCCATGGTAGTAGCCACTCCATGGTATGCAATTCGCTCATCAAGTGGTAGAATCTATCTATGACGTCGTCCAAGCTTTCATTACCAATTGATGAGAAGTTATCGAATTCCTTCTTTAACTCCTTTGCTTTGATTGCCTTCAATGATGCATTACCATCATATCTCTTCTCTAGCGCATCCCACAGTTTCTTGGATTGCTTGTTCTCGGAATACTGGTGGAATATGTCTTTGGGGATCGACTGAGTGATCAATGCATATACTCTTTTCTCTGCATTGTACTTTACTTTCTGTGCGTCGGTCATCCCGCTTAATGTTAGTTTAACCCCATCAGCTCCCACCGTGTACTAACCTGTCTCAATGGCTTCCCACAGATTAGGATCTACTCCATTAAGGTAGATCTCAAAATGTTGTTTCCAGTGGGGAAACTCATCTAAAGTCAAGAGCTTTGGTGGTTTATTGTGATTCCCCACCTCACTCTCAAGCAGCAACAGATTCTGTATCCTTGAGTCTTTCCCAGCAGTAAAGGCTGACATCTGATCTTCCATGATGAATAAACTTATAATCTAATCAAACAAACTTTACTGATGCGACTGAAGGATGCGACTGAGCTAATCGTGCGTATAAGCTCTGCGATTGGTTCAATCGTGCGAATGAACTGGGCGATTGGTTCAGTCGTGCGAATGAATCTGGTACGTATGAGCTATGCGAACGAATGGTTCAATCGGCCGAATGAAGGTGCGACTAGGTCCAATCGTGCGTATGAGTAGTACGAATGGAGTCCAGTCGTACGAATGAGTCAGTCGTGCGATTGAAGCGCTGGTTTGCGAAAATTTCTAGGTTTGACGGTTTTCAGCCGTAAAAACTCGAAATTTTACAAGTTCTGATTGCCTGAGTCCGTAGAAACCAAACGTCGATGAGCAGGGAACTTCCAAGATCACTTTTGATGCCAAAGATTGCGTTTTTAGTGTAAAAACACAAACTTTATGCAATCTTGATTGAATCAACACGTAATCAAGAGCCAATAGCTCTGATACCACTTGTTAGGACCTGGTATTCGACTGAAATACCTAGAGATCACGTGTATACCGGATCAAATAGTGCGGAATCCTATTTGATTGGCGATCCAATCAGTGAGAACACACGAAGAATCAATCAAGGATTGAAACTAACGTTAGAAATCGATAAGGAATCGATCTAATGTGTTCTATGAACTTGGAGAACGTTGGAAGGTTTCTGGACGGCTAGGGTTCGTATGGAATTGAACTTGAACGAATCTCCTGTTTTTCACGAATTGAGTTGTATTTATAGGTTGGCACTCTTCAATCGTGCGACTGAACATTAGTTTGGTTCAGTCGTGCGATTGAACCATGCGGTTGGTTCATTCGTGCGACTGAGTGTTCAGTCGTGCGATTGAGCCAATCTTATGTTACAGTCGTACGACTGATCCAGTCTCCTGGTTCAGTTGCGACTGAGTCAATCGTATGAGGTTCTTTATGCTTATGGTTCATTCGCATGAGCCATTCGCATGGGAACTTCATTAAGTTAAGTTTGAATGTTTTGTTAATTAATATAATATTATATGTAATCATTCAAGTAATCATAAATCAATCAATTCATTTACGACTCATTAATGAACTATTAAACATTATAACCAACAGACTATCAACATCAGTTCATTAATCATACCAAACAAGATCTATTACATCACATATCACGATCTAGGGACATACATGTATCAACAAGATGAAGATATTGAACGTTTGAAAATGATGCTAAAGCCCATGGAATTCTGGCCATGGCACTGCCTAATGAAATTATTCTGGACTTATGCATCATGAAACTGCTCATGAACTCTGTGTTACTCTGAAGAAAAACAATTTGGAGGAACTGATGAGGTCTTGGCAAACAATAGAGAGATCCTTGCCCAGTAATAGAGACATTTCTCATAGAACGGGTGAGTCACTGGACTCAATAGTTTGGCGATTCTCCTGTTGATATCTGAGCTGAAATGGTAAACATGAATATACAAACATTCAGAGAACAACAAATCCTCAGATCCTGCCTAAGAGATGGGAACTATACATTGTCCTACGCTCCAGTGCAATCTGGACAATCTTGCTCACCCAACTTATGGGAAACTGTTAGCATTGAAAAGAAGATAGAACAGAAAAGGAAACTGCCTTCATCTGGGAAGCTCACTGATGATTTTGTACAGGGAATACTGCTCTGGTCGGTCATGAGTCAGAATATGCTGCATCAAAAAGTTCTTATGATGAGCATATAGATTTCTCTTCAAACAGTGCAAATCCTGCTTTGTTGGTGTTGATAGTAATTCAGGGTGTAATAGTGATAATTTGTGCTTTTTGATGGGATGATTTGAAAGGATTGCTGATGATATTTGGAAGAGATGGATATTTGAGCCAAATGGCATTAATCAATATCAGATCTCAAAAATTTTACAAAAAAGGACAGGTAGAAAATTTCCTGGTCTCTCTGGAAAAACCAAAGTTGATTTTGACAAGAGCAAGTTGAGGTGTCACAAGTGCCATAGACTTGGACATTTTGCAAGAGAGTATAGATCATCTGGATCTAACTCTTCTGCACCCTTTGTGACCTTTCCATGCAATAGCTCACAAAACAAAGGGCAACATTCTACCAATTCTAGTCATCATTCACAAATTTAATCATCTCCTGCATATTTTGTTCCTCAAGGTCAAATGCCATATCCTTATCCTTGTTTTTACATGCCTCAGTCCAATCAGGTTCCAGTACCCATAGCTCAACAACCACATGCCCTACCTGAGCCTCAACCATCTCAATCAAATCAACAATCTCAATCTCAATCACATCAAAGCTTTTCCACTCCTGGAGTTGTTGACTGGAGTAGCTTACCAGATGATCTTTCTGGTTTTTCTGAACAAGTGTTTTCTGGTGCTAGTCAACATGGTGGTGAAAATCCTTTTGGAAATCTTGCTCTTATGGCCCTGGAGTCTACTGATGGTTCATGCTCAAATGCTTCATCATCACAGGTACCACAAGTATCTTCTGAGGCTAAGGCCAAGTTATGTTCTGAGTCATGCATAGCTGTTTTGTCTCAATTAGAGAAGCAAATGTAGCTTTAATTAATCAAAATCTTGACCTAGAGAAAGTGATTTCCAAAAGAAAAGCTGAGTTTGAGTCTGTTTTAAAGGAAAAAGATGATGAGATTTACAAATTAAAATGTCAAATCACTGATGAAAAGGCAAAGGTAGAGGTCATTTTAGAGAATCATAAGAATCTCAAAGAAACACTTGCAAGGGGTTTGAAATGCTTCTCAGTAAGCAAACAGCTTCAAATGTGAAGTTTGGGATTGGGTATAATCACACTGTACCTCCTACAGATTTTACTCCCAAGACAGAAGTAAAATCTGAAGGTGAAATCAATTCCCAAACCACATCATCATGTGTCTCATCCTCAAGTGATAATGCAAAATCAGAGGATGAAGTCAGTAATAATACCTCAGCTAATCAATCTGCTGATGGTCTTACTGTTGATAAACACATGATCAAAGAAAAGCTGAGTACTTCAGGTGTTATCTCACAAGTATTCAAAGCACTGAAGAGCAAGTAACAACACCTGAAGAACATTTCAAACCAAATGAAAACAAACATGGTTTGACAACTGCTGAAGAGTCTATCAGAAATTCAAAAATCCTGATAGAAAACTTCTGAAGAACAAGTCTTCAGTTGTTACAAATCCTTCAGTACTTGACATAAGTACTGAGAGGAAGAAAGTACTGAAGAACACACCTTCAGTAGTTTCATCTTCTTCAGCATTTAACAACAGAAGATGAAGAAAAAGCCATGTGAAATATGTGGTCTATTCAATCATCTCACTGATGAATGTTGGTACAGAAAGGGTTCCAAATTCAACAAAGATAAAATCATTAAAAAGAACATTAATAAAATGAAAGATGAATTTGAAACCAAGTTTGTGACATAAACATCTCAAACTGATAACCCAAAGTTTTCATAAAAATCTAAAAAGAAGGAAGGGGTTTATCATAAAACAGCTGAAAATATGCCTCATGGAGTATCAAAACACCAGAGTAAGTCTATGTCTTTCAAAAAGGAGGACATGGTGAGTCACAGGAACCAATCAAACACAAGTACTGATGTGTCTGCTAAACTGAAGGCTTTAACAACCAATCAGACACAACTTGTTATGATGGTTTAACATCTGTTGGGGAGAGTTAACCAAATAGATGTACCTGTGATTAAACCACTGAAAAGGAAAACTAAGCCAAAATCAAAGGAATCATTTTCAGCACCATCTCCACCTTCAAAGGCTGTTAATCATGACAAATCAGTTAGTATAAAATCTGTTGATGAGAACAGACCCAAAACCAAAATGGTTTGGGTCTCAAAAGCTAACTAGTTTGTTGTGGCAAATGCTGGGTTCTTCAGCATGCCATAGAAGTATCTGGTATGTGGACAGTGAAGGATCTATGCATATGATTGGGAGCAGTTCTCTTCTTCATGACTACTCTCAAGGAAAGAAGGGATTTGTATCTTTTGGTAATATTGCTAAGGGTTACATCATTGGCAAAGGCTTTGTGTCAAATGGTGAGATAAGATTTGATGATGTTAACCATGTGGAGAATCTCAAGTACAACTTGTTGAGTGTCAGTCAAATGTATGATAAAGGGCATGTTGCACTTTTCACCAGTCAAAACTGTCGGATTCTGTCTTCCAATGTTTTGAGAATGATTGACAAGATATTGAATGAATATACTCTCCTGAAGGCCAACAGGATTGGAAGAGTATATGCCTTAGACTTATCAAAGAAAATTGATCTAAAAGGCCATCCATGTCTATTCTCCAAGGCCTCTCCTTAGGAATCTGAACTATGGCACAGAAGGTTTGGTCATGTGAATCTTAAAAACATGAACCAGCTTATCCATCATGGTTTAGTGAGAGGTCTACCACTAAAGGAGTTCAAATGTGATGACAACTGCTCTGCTTGCTTAAAAGGAAAGCAACACAAAGTATCATTTCCTCCAATAGAAGAACCAAAGTCCACTGCCTGCTTGCAATTACTGCATATGGATCTTTTTGGTCCAGTAAGAGTGTTGAGCATGGCAAAGAAAAAATACTGTTTGGTAATTGTGGATGATTATTCCATATTTGTATGGACCTTCTTCTTACATTCAAAATATGAGGCTGGTCAAATCATCATCTACTTTGTGTTGCATGTGGAAAAGCAGTACTCCCTTTCTGTCAAGTGTGTGAGGAGTGATAATGGCACAAAATTTAGAAATCACAGACTTGATGAATTCTATTTCTCTAAGGGAATCAAGAGGCAGTATAGCATTCCAAGAACTCCTGAACAAAATGGAGTGGTGGAGAGAAAGAACAGGACCCTTATTGAAGCCGCAAGGTCAATGTTGGCTGATTCTGGTTTGCCACTAACCTTTTGGGCTGAAGCCGTCAACACAGCTTGCTATGTGCAAAATAGAGTATTAGTAAATCAGAGGCTGATGAAGACTCCTTATGAAGTGTTACATCATTTGGCTCCTCTGATTTCCTTCTTTAGAGCATTTGGATGTCCCTGTTATATTCTTAACACAAAGGATCCACTTCATAAGTTTGAATCAAAGGTGGATGCAGGGTACCTTGTTGGGTATTCATCTACTTGCAAGGCATACAGAGTTTTTAATTACAGAACAAAAATAGTTGAAGAAACCTTGCATGTAAAGTTTAATGAATCTCCAAAGGAGAAAATCCCACAAAACCCTGTGGAGTTATTTGATTTGGACATAATGCAATATGTTTCTTATCAGCCTCCAGCTGTTGCAGATTCTGTGAATCTATCATCTCCTGCAACTAGTCATTCATCTGATGATACAATGCAAAGTTTAGTGATCACCTGCCTGAGTCTGCTAACCTTGATGTTCCTGTAGCTTCAGCAGTTCCATCCACAACAAATGCTGATGAGATCTCTGATTCCTCTACTTCATTTGAATTGCTATCTCATTCTAGGTTTCAAGAGTTTGGATCACCATCTGTTGCTGCTGAATCACCTACAAACACTTGCACAGATCTTATTGAGTATCAAGAACTGAAGAATCACCCCATGTCTTACATCATTGGTGACATCAATGCTGGTGTTTCAACTAGAAGTCAATTGTCCAATTTCTGCTTTTATGCTCTCTTCATCAGTCAGCAAGAGCCAAAGAACTATCATATTGCATTATGAGACAATGGATGGGTTGAAGCCATGCAACTTGAGCTTCTTCAGTTTCAAATGCAGCAAGTGTGGGAACTAGTTTCTCTACCCCAAGGTAAGTGTGCAATAGGCACTAAATGGGTGTTTAGGAATAAAACTGATGAAAAAGGTCAAATTGTCAAGAACAAGTCCAGACTGGTTGTACAGGGGTTTTCACAAGAAGAAGGTATTGATTATGATGAAACCTTTGCCCCTATAGCCAGACTGGAGGCAATCAGATTGTTCTTAGCTTATGCTGCTTTCCATAATATTAAAGTTTTTCAAATGGATGTCAAAAGTGCATTCTTATATGGTAAAATAAAAGAAGAAGTTTATGTGTGTCAACCACCAGGTTTTGAAGATCATAAACATCCAGATTGGGTGTATAAGCTTGATAAGGCTCTTTATGGGCTAAAACAAGCTCCCAGAGCCTGGTATGAAACACTGTCTAACTTTCTTCTTCAAAATAGTTTCACTAGAGGCTCCATAGATAAAACTTTGTTCATTAAGAAAGTAGGCATGCATAAGCTCCTTGTTCAAATTTATGTAGATGATATTATTTTTGCATCCTCTGATCCATAGTTGTGTGATACCTTTACTAAGTTGATGCAACAAAAGTTTGAAATGAGTGCCATGGGAGAATTACAGTTCTTTCTGGGTTTGCAAATCAAACAAATGGCTGATGGAACTTTCATTCATCAGTCAAAATATACAAAGGATTTGTTGAAAAAGTTTGATTTACAAAAATGTAAGCCCTGTTCTACTCCCATGTGTAGCACCACACAACTGGATGCTGATCAGAAAGGTAAAGCAGTTGATGAAACTCTTTACAGATGTATGATTGGTTCCTTGATATACCTTACAGCTTCTAGACCAGACATTATGTTTGCAACTTGTGTCTGTGCTAGATTTCAAGCTGCATCTAAAGTATCCCATATGATTGCAGTCAAAAGGGTCTTTAGATATTTGCAAGGAACTCAATCTCTAGGACTTTGGTATTCCACTGGCACTCTTGCAAATTAGTTGCTTTCTCTGATAGTGACTATGCAGGGTGTAAATTAACCAGAAAATCTTGTTGCTGTAGGTTGTACATCTCAGGTACTCTGGCTTCAGAATCAATTACTGGATTATGACATTACAGAGACTAAGACTCCTTTATTGATGGACAGTGCTTCAGCTCTTTGTATTGTTAAGAATCATGTCCAGCATTCTAGGACCAAACATATTGAGATCAGACATCATTTTATCAGGGATTGTTACGAAAAAGGTCTGATTGATCAAAAGTTTGTTCCTAGTGCTGATGAGCTTGCAGATATATTTACTAAGCCTTTGGACAGTATAACTTTCCAAAATCTTGTGCTATGGCTTGGTATGCTGCAGCTTGAATGATTTGACAACTACTGATGATCTCAGTTCACAAGTACTGATGAGCATTAGTATACAGCTGTCAAAAATAAGTACTGATAAGTTATTTTATCTTCAGCAGTTTTCATAACTACTGAAGACTAAATTACTTAAAATTACTGAAGTACTTTATTTGTTGCAAAGTACTTATGTAGTTACAACTACTGTTGTGGTTACAACTACTGAAGTCTGTTCTAACAAGATAAGTACTGATGACTAATGAAACATTTGAAAATCAGATAATCTGCTGAGTAAGTGTTAAGGTCAAATGAAACAACTGAGATATGTGAATTGACGACAACAATTGATGAGTACTTTTACTCTTCAATTGTTTCAAACAACTGTTGTTTCATTTCTAAGCTACTGAAGCCAAAACCACATCTTCAGTATTTTCAAACTACTGATGACTAACACCAGGTCTTCAGTTGTTTACAACATCTGAAAGTTAAAACCATGTCTTCAGTAGTTTTCTAACAACTGATGATTAACACTAAAACTTTCAGTTGTTTTCTTTCAGCCATCTCATAACCTATTAATACCTAACCCTAACTTCAAACTTTTCATAAGTCGTTTTCGGAATGTTCATCTTCCATTAATGGCGACCATGCAAATCAAACCACGACACAACGTGTTGCCTACTTCACAAAATCGGCCCTTTTAACTAAGTTTGATGATGCCATTGATCTGATGGTTGATTCCCCGTATCAAACTACTTTTCTTCTGAATCCAACCATCTATCCCGAGACCCTTCGCCAATTCTGGACAAATGTCACTATCCATACTAGAAAGAATGATGTCGCGATCACTCTCCAGTCATTTGTAAACCAGAAGAAGGTGGTCGTCACTCCTGCTATCATTCGCCAAACCCTAGATCTGAATGATGCCATCTTTGTCACCAAATACCCAAAGGGCACCATTGATCTATCGTTCATCAACCATGGATATGAGGGCGACCTAAGTGCTACAACCATTCTGAAGAAGCACTTCCATGATGCTGAACGCCTAATCTTCCACATGATCAATGTCTGCCTTGCCCCCAAATCCTCTTCTTTTTTTCATGGGATCAAATGTCATCCAGATGGCAGCAGGTATTGTATTCTATCCTTGAATGCCAAAGCTTAAATTTCTCTGAAATTATATTTTTGGAATTAAAAGATCTGGCAATGAAACCTGTGTCTAACAGATGGATATTATATCCAAGGTTTCTTATGGCCATAATCATAAATCAATTAAAATCTGATGGCCCTGTTGGCCTTGGAGTCCCTACTATGGTAGTTTTGCCAGAGGTATACTCTAGGCACAACTCTGACCCACACCTTAAAGAGGCTGCCAAACTGCTAAAACCCAAGCAGAACGAACCCACAGTCTCATCCTCCAGATCCAAAGTCCTCTCCAAACCACAATCCAAGCAAACCAAAAAGGCTACTCAGGGAGTTCAGTCCCTTGATGATGCCCCTGCAACACAAAGGCAGGATGAAACTATGGATAGTAATCCCTTTGTAGTCTCCATGACTCTACCTGCTGAAACCGCTCAGGTAACCTCTCAACAGGATCCTGCGCAACCAAAAATGGGGAAACCACATTACTGGAATCTCTCTCACTTGAGAAGATCGCCATTGAAGAGCACCATTCACCCCTGGTGCAATCATCTTCACACCTATCTCCCACTGAAGCCACCCCTACAAGCCAAATGTGGTTATTGCAAAAGTGCTGACTCAACTACATTCCTCTAACCCTCCCCAGAAACCTATTACCACTGGGAAAACCTCAACTGTTGAGGGAGAGGATTATAATGTGGCTGATAACCCACAGCATAGGGATTACAGAGTTCAATCTCCCTTTGTAGAAGAGGAGATTCGAACATCTGGTGAGGCTGCCTCTTCTCCTATTTTAGCACATGACCAGGATGAAGGTGGCATTATTTCTAAGACCTTACCAGAGGCAACTGCCAATGAAGGACATAATCCTGAGGCAGGAAGTCCCCAGTTCCAAGAAATAGGGGCACATGTGAATACTGATCTACACTCAGCACATGTTCATCCTGATTTAATCAGGAGGTCAGATGATTCAGCAAAGACTGATGATGACCTGGGCTTTTTCTTTGATGTTCTAGCCCACAAAACCATTCTTGAGACTGAGGTATGCAGACTACAAGAACTGCTTGCTAAAATGTCACAAGAATCAAGTCCATCTGCCCATATTCACCCACAGATGGCAGTTTCTTCTGAAACTCTCCCAAACACTGAGCCACTTCCACCACCAACAATGCCACCAGCCTCTGATTCAGGCACCATTTCTCAGGGACAGAACCCCTCTGAGCAAATGGTTGCTGCCTTTTAATCCTCCTTACCTCTCATCACTTCCATAATCACAAACATTATGCATCAAGCCATTGATGAGAGGCTTTCCTCAAATCTTCAAACCTTGGTTGATGTTACTGTTTCTAAGAGACTTTCTGACATTCAAACCCCTGAACCCAATGCAACCAAAAAGGGGAGTCTAAGTCAGTGAAAGTAGACAAAAGAAAGAGAGTTGAAGAGGAAGAAGAAAAAGAGAAGAAAGAAAAGGAGATGATCACCTACAAGAGAAAGAAGAGTTCTGAACAGATTGAAGGTGAGAAAAACTTAGAAGAACTGATCAAAGAAGCTGATGAGCAACATAGCAGATCTATGGATAAGATCATTGATCAACTCTTCAGACAGGGTTTTGACACAGCCAACTTGACTCTGAAATCAGAAGGCTAGAGATTCAAGAGATTGAATATAGATGGGCAAGTTGGAGTGAGAAAGAAAGGGAAAGCCTAGAAGCTATGACAAGATTCATATCAAAGCATTTGGGAAGATCAATCATTGAAGTGAAGTCATGGTCCAGAGACAGTATTTTGGAGATAACCACCAGAATATGTTCTTCTGAAGTATTCAACAAAGGATTGATCATAGAAGCTCTTGATGAAGCTGGTGCTGGGAAAAGGTCTGATATGGCAAAGTTATCCAAAGTTTCATTCACAACCAAGATGCTAGAGCAGCCTGTACAATCTCCCACACCAAAACAACCAACTTCATAACCCTCAAAACCAACTTCTTTACCCAAGAAACCTACTCAAACCACTACCAATGATGCACCCAAGAGGAAGAGAAGGGTGTTGAAGATAGAAGAAGAAGAAGATGATGATGAGGATGATAGTCTGCCAATCTCTGTTGTTCTTAAAATAAAGATGCCTGAGCCCAGAAGTCAACCAACAACAATCACACCTGACATCCAAAGGCAAATGGTAAAAGTCAAATTTGAAGAAGAAGAACAACACAAACAACATGATGAGCAGCTGTTAAGGATGATTGATAAAGAGTGTCCTAAGTCTTCATCTATACAAGCTATGAAGAAACATGCTCAGAGGTTGTATACTCTCAGATTCACATTTCAATATCAGAAAGAGAAGTGAGAATTTGGCCTGACCCCAGAGTAAGTGACAGAATTCATAAAAAGAAGATTCCAAGTAGATACAATGGCCAAGTAAAGAAGATTGTAGATGCTGTGATAATGTTGGCCATTATAGTGTCACCCTGGGAAATCCTTGATGACTTCAAGAGAGCTTACAAGTCTAAGATGACTCCACAAACTTTACTAGAAAACAAAATGGTAAAGAAGGGGTTGATCTACAAGAAGCTTGAAGAAATAAGAAGAAATGAGCTCCAGTTGTTGCTTGAAGGCACTCATCCTGATGAGTTTGCATTCAGAGAAATAACTACTGTGGAGCTGAAGAATGGAAAGAATGTTAAGTACTTATCAGAGTACTATGGGCCTGAGTTCTTCTTTGAAAGTGAAGTTGAAGAACTCAAAATGGAAGAACAAGTTGTTTTCCTTGAGGCCTATGTCAGAGAGTCTTACAGACTCATCATTGGGAAGTAGGTCTCATGGATGGGGTAACAGCTCTATGTCTAATTCCCCAAGACAGAGTTCCCATTCATCCTTTGCCAATCAAACTTTCTGAAACCTCTTCCCTGGCCTGAGCTTAATTTGAAGATTTCTGAGCTGATCCAGAAAATGTTTCTGCCAATAAGTGGGACTTCAATAATCTTAAAGGTTTTGGCTGCATTGGTTCAGGGGGAGTTTGTTGGACCAAAAGAACCAATGAGCCAGGTCAGAAAAACCTTTAAGTCCCACAGACATCAAAACAACT
>CM046447.1:38386203-38526203 GCA_025506515.1 Flaveria trinervia
CATCCACATTAGCCTAACTCTTCCGCATTTCCATACTTAGTCAAATGCTCATCTGCATTGACTCACTTCATCCGTATTGACTTACTTTGCTCATCCGCATTTCCATACATAGTCAAATGCTCATCCACATTTCCTGCACTTAGCCAATGCTCATCCGCATTGACCTACCCATTGGTTAATGCTCATCCGCATTAACCCTTTTCATCCGTATTTACTTCCACATACTTAGGCAGATTTAAAAACTTATCAAGTGGGTCTAAAACATCAGATTCAATTTCCATACACCATTCATCATGTTCTAAGCTTAATTCTTACCCTCTAAGTCTTAGAAACACAATCATACATCATCAAGCATGAACATAGTCACACATCACATCATAACATCATCATACACACATTCAAGCATACGGGTCCGAAACCCAGCTATATGAAAACATACATTCATGCATTTCCAACCCCAAATCAGTTAAAAACCAGTAAAAGAGGGGTCCTAGAGCTCACCTTTGCAGCTTCTAAGTATGGCTTCCTCCAAACTCATTTGCAAATTGAATTCAACCGCTTAGAAACCCACTAAAAACATACCCCAAACACATATAAACACACATAAGCATAAACCCGAGGATAAGACTAGTCAAGAACACCATAAAAGCATGAATTCTTACCTTGAATTCGAACTCTTTCTTGTTCTTCTTTCAAAACCGAGAACTTGCTACTCTTTCTCTCTCTAAAACCCAAAAATCAGGGGTGTATGTGACATATGGACGGCCATACCACCTTTTACACCCACTTTTGAAACATTTTGTTCTGTTGGACACTTTTTACCCCTAGACTTGGGTTTTATTCCGTTTTCTTCTTTTCTTTCACTTTATTCTTCTCTTCCTTTGACTTTAAAATAACCCGGGTGTTACATGGAGCCATGATGCTAGAAGAACTTAGATGATAGGTTTACATGAACCATCTTCAATTTCTTCGATGAATTAGTATACGAAATCAAAGATTAATAAAGTGTATTGTTCATTTTGTTTGTTTTCAATGATTTTTTCTTTGCTTTCTACAATCATCTAGGCTTATTTAATTGATTATATGTTTATTTTCAAGGGAGGGAATTAAATATATTTTATTTTATTTTCTTTCAATCTTGGATGTAAAGATGGAACCATAAAATTTGAACGCTCAATCATAACAACTTAATTTCACATGTAAGTTTATTTGTCATTCTTCATAGTGATCTCTGATTGGATGATAATTATGTTGATAAAAAGTTAATAGTATATGTAAATTTGGTTAATAAGGCATGTTTAAAAATACACTTATGGATATGTTGATTGGTTTTATGTACAAATGACCTAAATATTGTTTTGAATCATCAAACTTAAACCTACAACTATTATCTATATGAAATGATTTGCTATGATGTTTAAATCAACCTTTATTATTATTTTTTAAAATATAAAAACATTGATTATTTATTCATCTTTTTTTTGCAGTGAGTTGAAAGTGAAATATGATGAACTTGAAGGTGATAACAGTTATGAATCGAAAAAGATAATGCATGAAAGATGATGATGGGTTGAGTGATTATCAAAGTGTTTGGTTTTGACTACAAAGAACACAATGAAGAAGACAGACACAGTTATTATGTATACGTAACATCGTTGATACATATAAATATCACTGTCGGTACGAATACGTATCGGTGTCGGTACGTATATGTAACACTATCAGTACATATACGTAACACTATTGTTACATATACATAACAATATTTATTTATATAATTTCCACTTATGCTTAGTGAAGTTTACTTATATTTGCAAATATGACATGACCTCATGTCATCCTTCTAAGAAAGTACTATTTCATGTCATGTATTTCTTTTATATTCCATATATATATTTCAAGTATTTGTTGATTGATGAGATTACGCATATGTAATGTCATACGTTAAAATATATATATGTAACTCATTTTGGATATTCATATGGGTTCATTAACAACGATACACATATGTATGATAGTGTTACATATACGTAACACACATGTTACGCATACCTAACACATATTGTTACATATACCTAACACGGTGTACGAATGCATAAGTAGTCATTTTCTTTAGTTTATTATTTTTTAGAGAAAATATGATAATCTAATTTTTTTTTTGTAAAATAAAGAAAATAATACATTTGATTATATAAATCTCTATTAAGTATAAAAGAGAGGTGAGAGAAAAATGTAAGAAGGGAGTAATTAGGATTTTGTTAATTACACTTGATAGTTACCAAGTTAGATATTTTATATTGTTCCTATTTTGCCCTTAATTTATATTTAAACACTCATAATCTTTTATTTAATTAATAAAATCCACTAATTAATCTCAACCATAGATCAAGAAAATCAATGGTGAATAAGTGGTTTTCTTGTTTTTCAATTATAATATAGTTTTTATTGGAACGCTCCCCTATATATATATATATACATATATACATATATAGGTATATATATGTAGGTATATATATATATACATATATATAGGTATATATATATACATATATATATACATATATATATATATATATACACATATATATATATATACATATATATAGGTATATATATGTAGGTATATATATATATATATAATATATATATATATATATATATATAATATATATATATATATATATATATATATATATATATATATATATTAAGAAGCGAGTTGAAAATTAATATAGTATTCTTTTACTTTTCAAGACACACACATGCAATGGTTTGGCACTATCTGTCCAATTGAAGGTATTTAAGTACAAGGGGTAGACGTGGTTGTTGATAGCACTACTTCTCATCACCCAACCATTTTAATAAGGTGTATAATGAGGTTATGATTTTTTCGATACAAAAGTATCATTGATAATCTACCAACATATTACATCTTAACGTTATAACATACATTAATAAATAACATAAAAACAATATGACTTTTGATGTGTTTAATGTAAAGAACAAAACTAATGTGAATAATAAATGGTATGCATACTTACGTGTGATATATGTAGTTAACTATATACTGTTTATATATAAACTAATAGAAGTGCTCGCACGTTTGTGGTGGCACGGCAGTTGCGCGATTTTAGTTACTATTGGCTCGGTGTATTATTACGTAAATTAAAAAATCAAAATATAATTATTGAAAAAATTGAATAAAAGAAAACAATTAATTATATTACAAAAGTCTTTAAAACAACTATATTATCCCAACAAGATTATTGAAAGCATCCATGGTATTTGTGGTTGGAAATATCTCATTACCTAGATTTTAGGGTGGTTTCGTTTTATGAACGTAAGTTAGAGTTTTATGATTAGTGGAGACAGATTTCGGTGGTGATTTGCATAGACCGGGTAAAGTTAATCGAGAAATTGTCACCACAATTACCATTTTGATTGTTATTGAGTTGTAAACAACCGGTAAGGAAAAGAGAATAAGGGATTAGTGCTCAGTCATAATAAATGAACATCAATAAAAGTGAAGGCGGTTTTGTTTGACCAGGTGTATATGTTTTAGCATTTGTATTATAAGTATCATATGTTATACTTTATTGTGAATGCGTGAATGTAATAAAATAGTTAAATTTTTGAAATTCAAGCATTACGTTTTGTTTGGGCGTCTTAATCTATATGTAAAATTAACATTCAATTATCTTTTACTTTATTATAAAACATATAGATAAATATTAAAATTATTTAACTCATAATATGCCTTTACAAAAATATTAGTATTATAGTTATTATAAATATGAAGATATATATATATGTTATATACTTAAATATTTTAATAAAATAATACTTAATTTAGGTGGTATTTAGTTATAAAAATGTAATTAGTATATATAAATTTAAATGTCAATTTATATTATTATATATAAAATAGAATTTAATGAAGTAAATTAAATAATATCATATTATTAAATAATATATTAATAATGTGTATTAAATAATACAATAATTAGAAGAAGTTAATTAAATAGAGGAAAAAATAAAACTATTACATAAAACACTTATACATTATGCTTAAAATGTTATATAGATGTCTTATGTAGAGAATATTTGAAGAGGTTGAAGTAACCAAAGTCTTTCTGCATGCATGCTGCACAAGCACTGAAGAAGAATCCTTCGGAAGTTTCATACAAACAACAGAAATACTCTAACTGTGAAATCTTCCGAATCCAAGACCAATATCTTCCGAAGCCAAAGACGAAGTCTTCCGAAGCTCAACTCTTGAAGACAGATTTCTTTCGAAGACTTTTAACAACATGATTTATCTGATGTACTTTTCCATAAAGCTGGACCCCTTTCCGCTGTAACTCTAAAATGTCACCAACTTACATGAGTTGGTGAAAAGGTTCATGTTTTTGGTAATTATACATTAAGGTCTTGAGTCTGTAAACTTTTTACTTCATGTACTTTATCTTTTTTGTAATAGATAAGGGTGTGAGTTATGGCATGTCATAGTCACAAAGTCAAAAGGGCAATCTGCCTTTTTGACTCTACAATTGATTTTGTTTTGTGTCTAGTCAATTGTATCCAGCTGACTTTCATAGTATGGCTAGCTGTAGGATGTAGTATAAGTATCTCATGTTCTTGTAACTTTATTTTTATGCTTTGTAACACTTGTAATAGAACATTGAAAAAGCAATATACTGCAATCTTAAAAACCATCTCCTTGTGTATCTTACTCTTGTGTTATGTCTCTTAATTACTTGTGTTCTTAGTGTCTTTACTTGTGGTTAATCCAGTTTACTGTTTGATTAAGTTTAGTTACTCTCCTCTTTGTATTGTTGTGTTGTATTTGACCACCCTTCAACGGTCCTGTATTTGGTATAAGAGCTTTCAGGCTCTTGATATAAGATCTCACCATCTTAAGATCCCTCACTAACATAAATACTAAACTTTTCAAATGGCATCCATTTCCAAAACTGATATGGAAACTGGAACCATGAACAAGTCCCCACTGATCACTCTTGATGACTTTGACACCTGGTGCCTGAGAATGGAAGGTTTCATGAGGTCTCTAGACTCAAGAATGTGGGAATTTGTTAAGAATGGACCTTACATACCAAGCACCCCTTCTGCTACTGGTGGTGTTCTGATCCCCAAGGCTGATACAAACTACTATGATGAAGACAGGAAGAGAGTAGAGATTGATAGAAAAGCCATGACAACCCTTCAGACTGCTCTTGCAAACTTTGTATACAAAGGTTTCAAGAAATGCAAAACAGTTAAGCAGTTGTGGGATGCATTGAAACTGATGTATGAGGGTTCCTCTGAAGCTAAGGAGAACAAGAAGGATATCCTGAAGCAGTATTTGAAAACTTCACCTTCAAAGCACGTGAAACCATGACTTAGCAATACTTTAGGTATGTTGAGATTGTGGGTACCCTTGTGGATGGAGGAGTTCCTCTTGAGAACAGAGACATTGTAAGGAAGTTCATGTCCTCACTTCCTAGGCAGTGGACACACTACTGTGTGGTGATCAAGAATACTAAGTATCTCAAAACTCTCACTCTAACAGAGTTATATGGGATTCTTAATGGCTACGAGATGGAGATGAACACGCAAGGTTCATCTGGCAACTCCAACAATCAAATGGGTTCAGCCATTCATGTGGTTGAAAGGGATAGCATAGAACCCTAACGTCATCACATATGCTACCCTGACAACTCACCAAAGGGTCCTTTCATCACCTTCCTAGAGACACCAAGGGACAACTACACTCAAGGAAGCCCATTCCAAGAGACAAGCTCTTCCCAAGCTTTTGTGACTTCTGATGAAAGTTCTGGCAGCTTTCTTTTCACCCTTAAAAACCTGGACTGTATCCATCTAGATGATCTGAAGTACATGGAGATAGTTCAGCAGATGGCTCTTCTCACTCACAGAGCCAAGAAATTCTACAAGCGGACTGGAAGGAAGTTCCCCAGCAATGCAACCGGTGGAAAGTTTGGGCTGGACAAAGGCAAAGTCAAGTGTTACAACTGTAACTTGATGGGCCACTTTGCCAGGGAATGTAAGGCACCTAGATCAAATGGTGGCCAAACACATTCCAGACCAAACTACACTAACAAAGCCACCCAGAAGAGTGAAGAGAAGGATTCTAAGAAGGGCCACTGTCCTTCTGAGGAGAAGAAAAAGACTGTGATGACCAAGTCAACGAGGAAGAACTTGATCAGAAAGAGCAAAAGAAAATCAATGAAGGCTCAAGAGATCAAGGCTACTTTTGACTCCAAGCAGAAACAAGTTTTTATCTCTGTAGGGTTTGAAGTGGTAAAGACTAAAGACATCAATCTTAACTCTTCTGCTAAGAGTTATGGTTCATGTTCTGACTGGTTAGTAACATTGAGATTCTCACTAAGGATCAAATATAGCGACTGAGTTAAAGATTGAATGGCGGAATCAAACAATCAAGAAACATTCAATGCAGAAGAAATACTCATAAATGCTTTTGTATATATTAATAAAGGTGATTGATTACAAAAATTGCTAGGGTTAGCAAGAAACGTAATAATGCACCGAGAGAATACAAATATTCTGATTGTCTTAAATTCTATCACTTCATGTACGAGGTTATCTATTCTATTTATAGGCAGACAAGATGCCTTTACAAAATGACTAAACTATCCCTGACCTATTATATCAAAACTAGTCAAAGTCTTGATTTGTATCTCTGCTTGTTCACCCGCATTAGCAAATGCGGATGAATTGACTTGATCAACATTTATTCACTTGATCATCCGCATTAGTATGTTGGTCATCCGCATTGGTTAATGCGGATGAACAAATACTTCTGGCATTTGTCCGGTCATCCGCATTGGCAACTACGGATGAACAAAGTCTTTTCCGCATTACTAATTGGTCTTCTGCATTCGTCAATGCGGAAGAACAAATACTTGCTCGTATTTGTTTTATGTCTTCCGCATTGACAAATGCGGAAGACCATACTTGGTTTTTCTTGTGCAGGATCTTCATCCGCATTTCTTCTTGGACTTATAGGATTCTAGCATAGCAACCATCAACTCACCCATTGAATGGCATGTATGATCCTTTCAGGGTGCAACAATACTCCCCCTAAGGATTATACAACCTATGTTGTTCAATGTTTGGGAGGTGATTGAAGTTGTGAGGATTCTGCTAGGTCTTGTGGAGGTAATAAAAATGTTGCTTTAGTTGGATCCAGAATGGCTTTAATCATGTTGACAAAATCTGTTGCTTCTGACGTTCTTTCCTTACTCAGCACATGTATCTTCATTTGCTCATATTGTAGATGGCTTCTATTGGTAACTTCTTTAGAGAAATAGGTTCCCAAATAGATACAGTAGAGAGACCATCTCTATGAATTAGTAAGCTCCCACCCACATCTACCTCCAGTTTAACAATATTCCCAAGTTGCAATGGAGTCTTCTTTTTCTTTCTTTTGTCTCTCTTGGCAATGATACGATCATAAGCCAATTTCAGCAACTTGATGCACTTTAGGAAGAAGTGCATATCTTGTTCTCCAAATTTATTGTTTAATTCCCTGAAGTGTCTGGTATATATATAGTGGATGTAGGATCTATCAAACAATCTTACTTCATATCCACTAAATAGTCTTATTTCAACACCCTCCTTTCCTCCTCACTTTCTTTCAATCACCATCTCATAAGTTTTTTCATCATAGTACACATTTGAGATGGGTGTAGAGGAATTTGAGATGTGTTGTTTAGTTGATCTCTTGATGAGATGATATCATCCTCCTTAGTGATGAAGGCATTTTCCACAGAATAAGATTCTGATGGAAATTTGTAGGCCTCAAGCACTCTTGGTCCACCAAGATTTCTGCTTCTTTCATCAAGTTCCAATGCTTCTATTTTGGCTATCATGATATCCAAAGTAGTACTCTCAAGATCAAGAGTATTTTTCAACATTGTTACATTCTGTTTCCAGCTTTCAGGGAGGCTATGTAGTATTTTCTTGTTTAATTCCTTGATCTTCTTAGTGACTCCTATGATTTCCAAGTCATTTACCAACTATACAAATCTGTGCAGTTGTTTGGATATGGACTCCCCCTTGGTATGATGAAATGTTTCATACTGATTAACAAGCTTATCCTTGTTAATTTCTGCTACCTCACTGCTTCCTTCACACATAATTTTCAGTGCATCCCACACAGCTTTTGCAGTACCATACTTCTCTAATCTTTTCAGCACATCCATCTTGAGTGCTTGAGTTAGGATAGAGTAAGCTTTCAGATCAATCTTGATTTTCTTATAATCTTCATCATCAAGAGTTAGATCTTCAATAGGTATCCTTGTAGTTTTGTAGATTGCAGCTTGATCTGTAGACAGAGTGACAGGGATGTGTGGCCCCTTGCATATTGAGATCCAGAAATTAGGATCTACACCTGTGATGTAATTCCTAAACCTGATTTTCCACTGTTTAAACTCAGATTTGTGTATAAGCATAGGAGGTTTAGGTGTATGACCAAGTTCTGAGAAACTATTAGAATCCATTTTAACAGGTAGTTTTGACTTGTTTTGATTACCGACTAGATGAATTTTAAGTTGATTAGTTCAACTTGTCCAAATAGTCCAACAGATTTCAGAATCAGATCTGTTACTTTAGTGAGTTTCTTGTTGTTGGTTTCAGCTAAGTTCTTGACAGAAATTGCTATAGTAGTAACTAGTTTTTGTGAATGTTTCGGTAAGAACTTGTTGATAGAAATATTTTTCTATTGTTTACTAATTAGAGATGAAGGAATACTCTATTAGCAACTCAATTACCAGATCAATCGAATTCTATTCAGGTCTTGTGTGGATCTGAAAAAGAACCGAGAGCCAAAGCTCTGATACCAGTTGACTGGGTTAGTGAGATTGAGATTCTCACTAAGGATCGAATATAGTGACTGAGTTAATGACTGAATGGCGAAATCAAACAATCAAGAAACATTCAATGCAGAAGAAATACTGATAAATGCTTTTGTATATATTAATAAATGTGATTGATTACAAAAATTTCTAGGGTTAGCAAGAAACATAATAATGCACCTAGAGAATACAAATATTCTGATTGTCTTAAATTCTATCACCTCATGTATAAGGTTATCTATTCTATTTGTAGGCAGACAAGATGCCTTTACAAAATGACTAAACTACCCCTGGCCTATTACATAAGAACTAGTCTAAGTCTTGATCCGCATCTCTGCTTGTTCATCCGCATTGGCAAATGCGGATGAGTTGACTTGATAAGCATTTATTCACTTGATGATCCGCATTAGTATGTTGGTCATCTGCATTGGTTAATGTGGATGAACAAATACTTCTGCGCATTTGTCCGGTCATCCGCATTGGCAAATGCGGATAAACAAAGTCTTGTCCGCATTACTAATTGGTCTTCCGCATTGGTCAATGCGGAAGAACAAATACTTGTCCGTATTTGTTTTATGTCTTCCGTATTGACAAATGCGGAAGACCATACTTGGTTTTTCTTGTGCAGGATCTTCATCCGCATTTCTTCTTGGACTTATGGGATTCTAACAAAGCAACCATCAACTCATCCATTGAATTGGTATGTATGATCCTTTCAGGGTGCAACATGTTCAAATCATCTCAGTACCAAGAAGAAGACTGATTTGCTGTGTACCACTGCTACCCAGTCTGGACCATCAAACTCCAAGAATAGTCCTCAGCCTAAAAGGACTATCTCAGCATCTACAAAGATGAGGGTGGAAAAAAGATGTGACCAAAGTCAATCTTATTCCCAAAAGGCTCTTGGGAAGAAGAAAATGGAGTGTGTTATGTGTGAAAGTACTGCTCATCTTGCTAAGGATTGTCCATACAATCCTAAGGGTACTCTTCACATGATTAAACCAAAGACTTCCAAGAGTTCTAAAAAAATTTAAGCTTCGAAAGGAAAATTTGTTTCCTTCGGAAGCTCCAAAACCAAGAAGAAGGCAAATGGAAATTGCCTTCGGAAGAAAAGTTGGTCTCAAAAGGAAGAAATACTTCCAAAGCACTGAAGTCTGCTGTAGTGTCTACAGAATCTTCTGAAGGTCCAGTCATCAAAACTTCCAAAGTATCAAAAGCTTCTGAAGTGTTGAAGGTCAAGTCCAAGACTCCAAAGGTGGTGTGGAAGTCTAAGAATGACCAAGTGACTGGGAATCTTCCATCAACAACCGCTCAAGATCCTCCAAGCACAACCATAGGATCTATTATTGTTGCATTACCTTCTGTATCCTTTAGTGAGCCCAAGACAAGTAAGGTTGGGTTTCCAAATGTAAATAATCATTTTCTTTATGCAGGGACAGCTCAAGACAAACAAAAATGTCTTGATCGTTGACAGTGGCTGTTCCAGGCACATGACAGGTAATAGGTCACTACTCCAGAACTTTGAAAGGAATTATGGAGGGCAAGTTGCTTTTGGAGGAGATGAAGGTGGTTACATTTCTGGAAGGGGCAAGGTCATAAATGGTAAGCTCGGCATTGAAAAGGTAAGCTTAGTCAAGGAGCTTGGGTACAATCTTTTGAGTGTATCCCAATTTTGTGATCAGAGTCATAACATGCTCTTTACTGAGCATGAGTGCATTGTTCTCAAGCCCGGGGTGGTCATTCCTCATGAGCATATTCTGCTTAGAACCCCCAGGAAAAAGAACATGTACAAGATGGATCTGCAAGACACATCTCCCTTTAGAGAAGTTGCATGCTTTCTATCTAAAGCCAATAGTGATGAGTCTTTCCTATGGCATAAAATAATGTGCCATGTAAACTTTAAGAATATGAATAAACCAATTAAGAATGATTTGGTAACTGGAATGCCAAAGAAAGAGTTTACAAGTGATGACCATTGTGTTGCATGCCTGAAAGGGAAGCAACACAAGGTATCTCACAAGCCTAAGGATAGAAACTCCATCACTACTCCCCTACACTTGTTACATATGGATCTCTTTGGCCCCACCAGTGTAATGAGTCTAGGAAGGACCTTTTATTGTTTGGTGATCACATATGACTTTACAAGATTCACTTGGGTCTTCTTCCTTAGAACTAAGGATGAGACTCCTGAGATTCTGAAGAGTTTCATCTTGAAAATTGAGAATCAATATGATCACAAGGTCAAAATCATAAGATGTGATCAGGGAACTAAATTCAAGAACCAAATCCTTGATACATATTGTGATGAAAAAGGTATTACAAGACAATACAGTGCTCCCAGGACTCCTCAGCAAAATGGTGTTGCTGAGAGGAGAAACAAAACACTGATTGAAGCTTCAAGAACCATGTTGTCTGACTCTAAGATGCCCGTCACCTTCAGGGCAGAGGCAGTCAACACTGCCTGCTATGTGTAGACAGAGTTTTAGTTGTTAAGACTCATTGCAAGACTCCTTATGAACTTTGGCACAAGAGGAAACCATTCATTGGTTTTCCCAGGTCATTTGGTTGTCCTTGCACCATCTTGAATACCAAAGATCAAATTGCCAAATTTGCTAAGAAATCAGATGATGGACACTTTATTGGATACTCTTCCCAAGCTAAGGCTTACAGAGTATACAATCTTAGAACTAGAATTGTTGAGGAGTCAGCCAATGTGACTTTCAATGAACACACACCCTGTGTGGCTGGTTCTGGTCCTGATTGGCTATTTGATCTTTATTTAGTTACCAACTGTTTTAACAAATCTTGTGAGATTATTTCAGGATCTACAAAAAACTTAAATACAGGTGATCCTGATCCAAGATTTGAGCTGAGACGACCTTCAAGTAACACATCTTCGGCTCCAGTTGGGACTACTTCTGCAAATGAAGTCTCTATCAGCACCACAATGACACACTAAGCTGATACATCTGGTATGCCTTCAATTTCTAGCTCAGAGGCTTCACAACCAGATAAAGATACTTCAAATGCAAAAGACAATGATGGTAGTGGTGATAGTGATCAAGACTTTCTTGATGCTGATAACCACTCCATAGATGATAACATCAATGATGTCGCACACTCCTTGGATCAAGTTTCTCTTGATAAGTGTGCTAATG
Organism: Flaveria trinervia; assembly: GCA_025506515.1. NCBI lineage: Eukaryota > Viridiplantae > Streptophyta > Magnoliopsida > Asterales > Asteraceae > Flaveria > Flaveria trinervia. Next base: position 38,398,256 of record CM046447.1, read on the forward strand.
TAGAGGGAAAAACATCTATGCCAGATCTAAATTTCTCCAATTTAGATCTTTCTCAGCAACTTGCTGTGATCCCTCAACTTAGGATCCACAAGTCTCATCCCACTACAAACATTATTGGAGATGTTGTCTCAGGCGTAAGAACAAGAGGAAAACCCCATGAAGCAAATGTTTGTCTTCACTCTTATTTCTTGTCCCAGACAGAGCCAAAGAAAGTTGATGAGGCTTTGAAGGATGAAAGTTGGGCTAAAGCTATGTAAGAGGAACTGCTTCAATTCAAAAGACAAAACGTTTGGAACCTATGTCCTCTTCCTCATGGGAAGACTACCATTGTAACCAAATGGGTTTTTAGGAACAAGAAGGATGATAGAGGCTTTATCCTCAAGAACAAAGCTAGACTAGTTGTTCAAGGATACACACTAGAAGAAGGAATTGATAACACTGATGTCTTTGCTCCTGTAGCAAGACTGGAAGCTGTTAAGATATTTCTAGCATTTGTTGCATCCAAGAACTTCAAGGTCTATTAGCTTGACGTAAAGTGTGCTTTTCTGTATGGAGTGATTGATGAAGAGGTGTATGTCAAACAACCACCTGGTTTTGTAGATCCTGATCATCCTGATTATGTCTGCAAGCTTGACAAAACTCTTTATGGCCTACATCAGGCACCCAGGAAGTGGTATGAGACTCTATCTTAGTATCTTTGCAAACATGGATACAGGAGAGGTACTATAGATGGAACTCTCTTCATCAAAGGACAAGGAAATGACATATTGCTAGTTCAAGTGTATGTAGATGACATCATCTTTGCTTCAACTAATCCAAAGCTCTGCAAAGACTTTGAGAAGCTGATGAAGGGCAGATTTGAAATGAGTGCCATGGGGGAACTTAATTTCTTTTTGGGAATTCAAATGAAGCAAGTTGAAGATGGCATCTTCTTAAGTCAGTCAAAGTATGTTCAAGACATACTCAAGAGGTTCAATATGACTGATTGTAAGATTTCTAAGACACCCATAGCTAGAAACCACTCCTTGGACCTGATCTTGAGGGGCGGTGTGTAGATAAACACTTATACAGGAGTATGATTGGGTCTCTTATGTATCTTACAACTAGCAGGCCTAATATTATGTTTTCCACTTACATCTGTGCAAGATATCAAGCCAACCCTAAGATGTCTCACCTTATCACTATTAAAGGATTCTAAGATACCTTAAAGGTGTTTCAACACTTGGTTTATGGTATCCAAAAACTCCTGACTTCAATTTGTATGCTTATACAGATAGTGATTATGGTGGTTGCAACACGACTGTAAAGTCTACATCTGGGGGATGTCAGTTTCTTGGTGGAAGGGTTGTCTCATGGCAATGTAAGAAGCAATCTCGTGTCTCTACATCAACTGCTGAAGCTAAATACATTACTGCTGCAAGCTGCTATGCTCAAGTGCTTTGGATTCAAAATCAGATGTTGGACTATGGGTTAAACTTCAAGGAGACTCCCATTCACATAGACAACAATAGTGCTATCTCAATCATAAAGAATCCTGTATAGCACTCAAGGACCAAACACATCAACATCAGGTATCATTTAATAAGAGATAATTATGAAAATGGATTAATTAAACTAGTCAAAGTTCACACAGATGAACAATATGCTGATCTGTTTACAAAGGCTTTTGATGAACAGAGATTCAAATATCTAATATCAACTATTGGGATGATCAACTTTGAGTAGGTTTTTCTTAAAACTAATTCTTACTATTTCTTAAAATATGTGTGTCCTATGTTGTCTAGTTCATCACATTCATAAGCTCTTGTTTTCCTTGGTTAAAACTTTTTGAAGAATTTCTTTAGTTATGATAATTTTGATCCTTTGGAAGTTATGTTTTTAACTTCGGAAGAAACTATGCCTTTAAAACAACTAACTGCCCAAGTATTTTACCTTCGAAAGAAATTTCTGAAATATCTTCTGAAGCTTAAAATCTCATTTGGCACTTATATGTTTTCAAGGACAATTTTCTTCCGAAGCAAATTAACTCTCGGAAGTTTTGTTCTTCTGAAAAAAACTCTCAAGTCTTAATTTTCTTGTTAGGACTCTAGAAAGATTAACATGTTGTCTCTATGTGTCTTTTTGATATTTGTAATAGTAGAAGGACTATTTTTGTAATTGTTAGTTCCTTTGTGTTTCATTATAAATAGTTTAGACTGTTAGTTAGTAAGAGTTTAAGAGAGAGAACGAACTACTGCTTATTACTTTGTATTTGTCTTTGCTTGATATTAATGAAACTGTGAATTTTGTTAATATCTTGTTTGAATTCGATTACTTTGTATGTGTTTTCTTTGAATTGTGTTCATATATCATCACAGATTTATCTTAATTGATCCTATCAATTGGTATCAGAGCTATTGGTAGCTATTATTTGAGTGATTTTGAAGTTTGTCAAACTTTGAAACTCAAAAAGCTTACTGAATCTGTGATTGATAGACAATTCAAACGAAAACTTATGGAATTCAAATGTGTTTCATCATCATAAACATGTTTTGAACCACAATTAGCAGTTGAATTCATCAAATTTGAGATAATTTGGTGAATTTGTGTTCGAAAAATTCATTACTTTTTCAAACTGAAAATTGCAAATTAATTGATTTGTTGTTGATATCGATAGAAATTGATTTTAGAAGAACGATTATCGGCATAAAACTCATCTAATTGGAAAGTTTCAATCAAATCCATCAACTTTTGAAGATTTTCAAAAAATTGAGTCGGTTACATTCATATGAACATGATGAATGTGGCGCATTAGGGTTGAAGTTTGCTGAATAATTGTCCAAGTGTTAGGCGTTTGACTAGTGTTAGTCGCATTAACACTGTGTAGACGTTTTCAGTTCAGACGTTTGACCACCGTTGAAGAGAAAAAGTCCAGATGTATCATCATTGTTGGGGAGTGTTTGAACTGTTTAGACGTTTGAAAACTGTGTAGGTGCATCAAAACTGTGTAGGCGCATCACAACTGTTCAGACGTTTTACTACTGTTCAAACGCATCAATTTTGGGCGTTTTGGAAAATTTTTCTAAGGCATTCCCTTAGACAACTCTCAACTTAGGCGCATCAACTGTTGGGGTGTTTGAATACTGTTCAGGCGTATCAACCTTGACTTAGAATATAAGAAAAACAACAAAAATATAAAAATGGTGAAATCAGAAGATTCAAAATATAGAGTTCCAAAACTTAAAAATAGTGCTGATTTCAAAAATTGGTCTCTTAGATTGAAACATCACTTAAATTCCATTGACACTGATCTTTGGAAATCCACAGAAAAAGGACCATTCCTAATCACTGATGGACTTGACAGAGGGTTGGTATACACTAAAGACTCTCAGGAACCCTATCCTGAAGATGGTCTTCAAGGAGATGATTTGAGAAGAGTAAAAAATGATGTCAGAGCATACTCCTTGATGTGTAAAGGACTACCTCTGGAAGTTCTTGCAAGGCTTGATGGATATCAAACTGGATATACCATGTATAAAGCCTTAAAGACTATATGTGAAGGAGGAAAGGAGATTCAAAATCTCAAGAAACAAAAGTTGAAAAGGCAATTGGAATTGTTTCAACATTTATCTGGAGAAACTATAAACCAGATGATGAACAGATTTGTTCAACTTACTACTGAGATGTTAACAGCTGGTATTAAGCCTGACATTGAAGATCTAAATCTTAGACTACTCAATGCTTTACCTTATCATGGAAACAAACAGTAACCTTACTAAAGCATACTGAGAAGTTCCTTATGGATTAGATCTACTTATTGCCAAGATTGAGTCAGTAGAGATTGATGAAAGCTCAAGGAACAATGATAGAGTAGCATTAATGTCTCAGTATCAGTTTGTTGCTTCTCCAGCAAACACAGTTGAAAATGCTTTCATGGCAAAAAGTGAGAAAGTTAAAGAAGAAGAAGGAGATTTATTTGTCGGAGCAGGATTTTTCACTGACTCATTATTTACTAGTGCCCCTGCTTACACAACACAATCTCATTCTCAATCTCCTCCTAAATCTCAGTCTGAAACATCTAATGCTCAAACAGAGACTTCTTCATCTAACTCTGCTAAATCTAGCAAAGTTAAAGATGTGATAAACATTCTATTAGAGGATGAAGAGTCTAAAACTGCATTTATGGCTATTTTTCAAGCAGCTAGAGGATGCTCCATCATCTCCCATTCCAATAGCTCCTCTAGCATCAGAAAGACCCATCTTGTCCTAGACATACACTACAAATCCAAAAATGTGGCATGTCATTAGAGATCATGGCATTGAGAATGTCTACACTTGGCCAGACATGTTTCAGTTACCTCTACATGATCTCTTTGACATGAGAAGACACTTGATAGTCTGAAGGATCCTGATCATCTTATGAAGAAAGGGCTGGTTATTATCCTGATGAGGACTATTGATATCTGAAGTCTTCAAGTGTTTTGGTAGCATTAGCCTAGGGGGAGTTTGTAGAGAATATTTGAAGAGGCTGAAGCAACCAAAGTCTTTCTGCATGCATGTTGCACAAGGACTGAAGAAGAATGCTTCGGAAGTTTCACACAAGCAACAGAAATACTTTAAGTGTGAAATCTTCCGAAGCCAAGACCAATATCTTCCGATGTAGAATGCTTCAGAAGTTTCATAGTATGGCCGGCTTAGGATGTAGTATAAGTATCTCATGTTCTTTTAACTTTATTTTTATGCTTTGTAACACTTGTAATAGAACATGAGAAAGCAATATACTGCAATCTTGAAAACCATCTCTTGTGTAATTTGCTCTTGTGTTCTATCTCTTAATTACTTGTGTTCTTAGTGTCTTTACGTGTGGTTAATCCAGTTCACTGTTTGATTAAGTTTAGTTACTCTCATCTTTGTGTTGTTGTGTTGTATTTGACCACCCTTCAACGGTCCTGCATCTTACACTTTGAATGAATTTACCATCTTATTCTTTTAATATGTACTATATAGTAGTATAGATTATTAATACTTTAATTCAAAGTATTTAACACAACGCATAGTAACAAAAAAATACAATAAATGTCCTTGTTAGAATTCATTAATTTCTTTGATATTACACTTATATAAATCCTTGCAATAATTTTTTATATTCAAAATTAGGTTTGTATCATGTGTATTATACGGGTTGAACAAATAAATATTATATAACTTGTAATTAAAATCTATAAATTATAAATCAATGTTTGAAGATAAAATATGATTATAATTATGTATAAATCAATAATGTACTTTTATTAAACTTTTGTATTATAATAAAATTGTGTTTTTTTAAATATTTTGTTTTAAGAAAATGTAATTTCTATAAAAAAAAGTTTGTTGTATTTTTATTATAAAACTTTTATTTCTAAAAAGTCTATTTTTAATATAAAAATAGGTTTCTAATTTAAAAAATAGGTTTTTAATTAGTAAATTATACATTTTTCAATTTAAAAATGGTACAAATAATATTATTAGTATTCAATATATTATTAATAATAAATAAAATGAAAATTTTAATATGAAGATGCTTACAAATGTTTCATATCACATTTTAGTTTTTTGTATTATTGATAGATAGATTGACAAATAAACACATAAATACATAGATATGCTAAAAACACATTTATTAAACGGATTATAGTTAATAATAAACATGAAGAGTTATGGTACGATATTTTAATATGAGATATTATTAAAATTATATATAGTAATAGTTTAAAATAGAACAATTATACTATTTTTAACTCTCTTATCTAAATAGGTTAATTTTTTAAACATTTGTTTAAAGAATTTTTATAAAATTTATTTTAATAAAAACATGTTTATTAAAAACTTTGGTTTGTAATTATTTTGGTTGTTTAATTAAGATTGCTTTTATAAATTTTATCTTTTTTATATTTTTTTAAAAAGGAACAATTTAAAATATTTTGTTTTAAAAAGGTTTAGTGTTATAGAAAATTTTAGTTTATATAACATTTTTGTTATTTTATTATTTCTATATTAATAAAAAATTAATTATTAGTTTTGTTAATAAATTCTATTTTTAAAAAGATAGCTAGATTGAAGAAAATGTAGATGAGAGAGAGAATTGTAGCAGTTAATAAAATTGATTTTTAATAAGAGATAGAAATTAGTTTAGTGTTTAAATTACTTTAATACCCTTTTGGAGGAAAAATATGTAAGAATGTCTAGAAAGAATGCCATGTGACAAAAAGATGTGTTAAGAGAATAACACATGGCAAAAATAAACATATTATAGTTAATAATAAACACGAAGAGTTATGGTACAATATTTTAATATAACATATGAGTAAAATTATATATTATAAGAGTTTAAAAAATAGAATAATTATACTATTTTTAACTCTCTTATCTAAATAGTTTAATTTTTTTAACATTCATTCTAAGATTTTTATAAATATATTTTTACAAAAATATTGTTTATTAAAAACTTTGTTTTGTAATTATTTTGGTTATTTTATAAGATTGCTTTTATAATTTTTATCTTTTATATATTATTTTGTCACACCCCCGCTTATAGCGGAAACACGAGGATGTAACGGACGGGATCGTCATAACACATTGATAATTAATAGAGATGCATCAAATAATGAAAGTCAACGTGTCACGGCATCACCAGACACAAATGGAGACTTGTGTCATGGTTAGTCAGTTCCACGACAAACATAATCATACAAAACAAAAAGAGTAAAAATCCCACAACCCGGGAACAAGTAACCAAAATGTGAATAACAAGCAAATGTCAAAAGCATCCAAGTTTAAGATAATGTAAGACTAAGGTCAACGCTAAAGCCAGCTTCCCTAGCAATCCTCAATGATTATTACATGAAAAGATATGCTCAAAAATGGTCAACATAATGTTGTTGAGTTTGCAGTTTTAAATAATAAACAAAACTTGATGTTGTGCAAAAGTTTGATAGGACATGAGTGCATACAGTTATGAGTAAGTAATATCACATGTAATCATGAGCATTACAACTAAATCTACGACGTACACAAAGAATTTGTCCGAACATATTCACCCTAGGGCCCGTCCCTGTCCACTGTCAGTCCCAACTAGTATGCTAACAAACAAGGATGGGGTGTCAACCCAATAGTACTATCAATATCTGTTCGTCGGCTCCAACACCGGAGTTAAATAGTTGTTAATACAGAACTACAAAAACAACTCATGCATGTACTAGATAATTACTTACAAAACAGTAAACACGACAGTCCCAAAAGCATTGAATAAGTTCACAGCATAAAAAGGGTGAGCATACTTTTCCCCCTCATTTATAAATGTTTAATATGAAAACGGGGGGCACGAAACTCACCCTGAAATGCTATAAAAATAGAGAGAACAAAGGCTCAAAGAATAGAGCAATGAGCGATCAAACACCTAAGATTAATTATAATTTAATCTTTAGACACGTTTAATAAGAAAAGATACGTTCGGTCGGTTTTGGGTCGGTTCGGGTTTCGACGCGTGACTTACACTAAAAAAATATGTATTGGTTTTATATAAATATATAGTTCTATTGCTAAAATAATTAACATGTGTAAAATACATCCAAACAAAATACATATTAGCCAGACACAATTAATACCCATACGTCACACACTGCAACCTCGAAATTACAAGTGAATAGACACTCAAACACTCACAACAATAACACTTACCCACACAAATCACAAAATCTTCTACGTCCACACATATCACCTTTCTGTTTTTTTTTAATTCAACAGATTATCCATACACACAATCACACTTAAGTTTTCATACGATATCTTATATATATATATAAGTATGCAAATACACAAATGGCTATATATATCTATGAACCCACACAGGCAACAATATATATACTCGCATACATGTATATATATATACAACATACACACATATTACTATATGCACACACATTCGATATATATACATACACACCGAACCATACTTAAACACACACATACACTACCGGGCGCACAACCATGCACACCACGACACACACAACACACACCTAAACCACACACACCAAATACACCCGTACACACACTGCAGCACACACAACACACACCTAAACACTCACACACACAGCAGCACACAAACCCACACACTACATCACCCACGACACACACCCGCACACACACTTAGACACAAACGTGTATATACGCGATGTATATATGCATCCGAGCAGCGAAGGCTACAGTGTTTGATTCCATCCGATAACCGGCACACTCACATGCTACATACGCATACACTCACACATATATGATCACACGAATCAACCGAAACAACCAAACCATTAATACGACCCACGAACCGAAACGGAGCAAGACAAAACAAAGTTCAGGATGATCAGTTGCCTGCGAAACGACTAATGGCGAGGCAGCGGCAACCGGCGGGGTGGCTCGGCAGAAGGAAGCTCGGGTCGACGATGCGAGCGGTGGAGACTGCGGCAGATTCATGGCGGTTGGGAGTTAGGAGAATTAACGGATTTAATTAAGGTTGGTACGAAAAGAAGATGTGACGAGACTCGGTTCGAAAATATATTAATTACGCAAAAATAATAAATGCGCGAAAAGAGAATTAACGAATTTCGAGTCAATTGACGGACCTGATGGTGACAGATGTCACAGTATCCCCTAGTTGAGAGAATTTCGTCCCGAAATTTAGCTGGAGTTAGGTCCTAAAGTTGTATCCACGAACAAATGCGGATACTTGGATTTCATCTGGTCTTCCCATTCCTACATAAACTCAGGCCCTCGCTTGGAGTTCCATCTCACCCTAACAATTGGAATCTTGCTGCACTTTAGTTGTTTCACCTCTCGGTCCATGATTTCTATTGGTTCTTCCATAAAATGTAGTTTCTCGTCAATATTGATTTCCTCAATCGGTACATGAAGGGATCCGTCGGCTAAGCACTTCTTAAGGTTCGATACATGAAATGTATCGTGTACACCACTAAGTTCTTGAGGTAACTTCAACCGATACGCCACGGGACCAATTCTTTCAGTGATCTCGAATGGTCCAACATATCTCGGAGCCAATTTCCCTTTCTTCCCAAAGCGCACGATTCCCTTCCACGGAGAAACATTCAATAAGACATGATCACCGACGTTGAACTCTAAGGGTTTGCGATGGTTATCAGCGTAGCTTTTCTGTCAATCTGGAGCTGCCTTAAGCCTATCCTTGATTTGAAATATTTTGTCAGTCGTCTCTTAGATAATCTCCGGGCCTGTCATTGGCTTTCACCTACTTCCGCCCAACACACACCGGAGATCTACATTTTCTTCCATACAACGCCTCAAACGGAGCACATCCAATGCTCGTGGTACTGTTGTTGTAAGAGAATTCAATCAATGGTAATGGGTATCCCAACTCCCCAAAATCAATCACATATGCCCTAAGCATGTCCTCTAAGGTTTGTATTTTTCATTCACTTTGACCGTCGGTTTGTGGATGATAGGCGGTACTTAAGTCTAAGCGAGTACCCATCGCCTTTTGAAGAGTCTGCCAAAACCGAGATGTAAATCTACTGTCTCGATCGGATATAAAAGACACAAGCACTCCATGCCTAGTCACTATCTCATTCACATATAATCTTGCTAACTTCTCCATTTTATAGTCCTCACGAATAGGAAAGAAATGAGCAGATTTTGTCATTCGATCCATTATGACCCAAATTGATCATGCCCACTACTTGTTCTAGGCAGCTTAGTGATGAAATCATCATTATATTTTCCCACTTCCATTCGGGAATTTCCGATTGTTGCAACAGACCTGACAGTTTTTGATGTTCGGCTTTGACTTTGGAACAAGTCAAGCATTCACTCATATACTTTGCAATATCCTTTTCCATGTCTGACCACCAATACAACTCCTTAAGAATTTGATACATCTTGTCTGCACCAGGATGAACAGAATACTTGGACTTGTGTGCTTCATTCATAACTAGGGTTCGAATGTCACCCCACTTAGGTACCCATATACGATCCAGAAAATACTGTACACCATCTTCTTTACAGTTCATCTTTTTGTCTAACCCTCGGAACTCTTCGCGTGCAACATTTTCTTCCTTTAGCGCTTCATCCTGCGCCAATAGTATTTTCTCTTTCAAGTTCGATTGACTAGTCATCCCTAATGCTCGCGCACGTAGGAGTTTAGCACGCTCCTTCCTACTTAAGGCATCAGCTACTACGTTCGCCTTTCCTGGATGATATCGGATCTTACAGTCATAATCACTTAAGAGTTCCACCCATCTCCTTTGGCGCACATTTAGTTCCTTTTGATCAAAGATGTGTTGAAGACTTTTATGATCGGTGTAGACGACACACTTAGTCCCATATAGATAATGCCTCCATATCTTTAGGGCGAACACCACTGCGCCTAGTTCCAGATCATGTGTCGTATATTTCTTTTCGTGAACCTTAAGTTGACATGAGGCATAAGCAATCATCTTATCCTTTTGCATAAGCACACAACCTAGGCCTTGACGTGATGCATCGCAAAACACCACAAAATCATTCAACCCATCAGGAAGGGTTAATATCGGTGCGTTGCATAGTCTTTCCTTCAACATCTGAAATGCCTCCTCTTGCTTGCGTCCCTAATCAAACTTCTTATCCTTTTGTGTTAACATTGTCAACGGTTGTGCGATCTTAGAGAAGTTTGCAATGAATCGTCGATAATACCCAGCCAATCCCAAAAACTGTCGTATCTCTGAGGGTGTCTTAGGAGCGTCCCACTTTTTAACTGCTTCGATCTTCCAGGATCAACGTGGATTCCCCTTACATTATCCACGTGTCCCAAAAACTTCACCTCCCGCAACCAAAATTCACACTTCGGGAACTTGGTGTAAAGTTTCTCTTCTATCACAATTTGAGTATCGTTCGAAGGTGTTGTTCGTGATCTTCTTTTGATCTGAAATAGATGAGTATATCATCTATAAACACGATCACAAACTTGTCCAGATAGGGTTTACACATCCGGTTCATAAGTTCCATGAACACTGCTGGAGCGTTGGTCAGCCCAAACGGCATGACTAAGAACTCGTAATGCCCATATCGGGTCTTGAATGTTGTCTTTGGTATGTCCACCTAATGGACCCGTAACTGGTGATAACCTAATCAGAGATCGACCTTAGAGAAATATGACGCTCCTTGCAATTGATCAAAGATCATCGATCCTGGGAAGTGGATATTGATTTTTCACGGTCAGTTTATTCAACTCTTGATAGTCTATGCACATTCAAAACGTTCCATCCTTCTTCTTACAAATAGTATCGTGCTCCCCATGGCGAGTGACTTGGTCGTATGAAACCCTTATCTAGCAACTCTTGTAGTTGACTTGATAACTCTTGCATTTCCGATGGAGCTAACCGATATGGCATCTTTGCTACTGGTGTCATTCCAGGTACCAAGTCTATGCGGAATTCCACTTGTCGGGGAGGGGGTAAACCGGACAAATCATCAGGGAATACTTCCGGAAAGTCTCGCACTATCGGAATGTCTTCGAGTTTCACTTCCTCGGGTTTCTTCTCCACTACATGTGCCAGAAATACATAACATTGCTTCACTAGATAACGACGAGCTTTCATACATGAGATGATCTTTAGACTCCTTCCTACTCGTTCTCCTTGAATATTGAGCACATCACCATTAGGCATAAGGATCCGCACCGCCTTCTCTCGGCAAACAATTTCAGCTCCACGCTTCGACGGCCAATCCATTCCCACTACCACATCGAAAGTTCCCAATTCAAAAGGTATTAAGTCTATGTCAAAGGCATGATCTTCTAATGTAATCGTGCACCCTCTAATTATTTCACTAGCTCTCACAAATTTACTATTCGCCATTCTACTGAGAAGCTAGTCTCTAAACAACTAGGGTTCAAGCCAAGTAAGGGTACAAATTCGGCAGACACGAAGCTATTGTCTGCCCTGGTATCAAATAATACAGATGAAAAGTGAATATTAAGAAGGTATGTACCCGTAACAACATTCGGGTCCTGGCGTGCGTCGTTTGCACCAATCACAAACGCATGTCCCGGGCAGCATTTCCTTGATTACCAGCGATCGCCATCACTTGATTTTCGTTATTCCCTTGTTGACCCGGTGCCCGATCTAATGTTTCTAGTTGGATTGATTGCATATTATTGATGCAACTAAGTTGAGTGCCACTCTACAGTCCTTTGCAAGATGCCATGGGCGCCTACAATTCGCACAAACTCGACACGGTGTCGCAGCAGGATGATGATAATTACATTTCCCACACTTAGAGTGGCCCAACATAGTCCTTTCTCCCTTGATTCACTACCACAAAACCTCTAGTCACCTTCGCCTTTTTATCATATCTTCCTTTGGTTGTCTGCTCGATTCCCCCACATCTCTTCTTTTCTCACTACCTTTCCTAGCACCCCTGTTCTTACATATCTCATCAGTTAGAGTGCCAACCTTCAAATTGCACTCTGTATTGTTGGAGGTGCCGCAGCAGTGACCAGACCACGTATTTGAGGTACTAACCCCAAATGTAACGCTCAATCCGTTTTGATTCAGGTGTCACCAGGTGTGGCACCAGTCTTGCCAACTCGTAAAACCAATTAGTGTAAGCAGCATGACCCGACCCTACCATCGCATGATTCCAGAATTCATGCTCTAACTTTTGCATTTCGTTCATTGGACAATATTCTTTAGTTGCCAATGCTTTGAATTCTGCCTAGGTCATGGCCATTGCTGCCTTTCTTCCACGAGACTGCACTCGAGTATTCCACCATGTTAATGCTTTTCCTACTAGCGAACATGTAGCATACTTCACCTTTTGATTTTCAGCATAGTTGCTGATGTCCATCACAGATTTCATCTTCTCAATCCATCGGGTCAATGCAATGGCTCCACCTTTTCCATCAAACTCTTTTGGCTTACAAGTCATGAATCTTTGTACGTACAACCAACTCTTCCTCTATTGCCATTCCCATTCACTTTCCATTACCATTCCCATCACCCATTCCACCTCCTTCTCATTGTCATTTCCACCACCATTTCCATGTTTATTTTCATTATTCTCTTCATAACCGTCATTTTCATCATCAAGCCCAGTACCCTCATTACCACTTCCATTGTTATGATTGATGATATTATCACTCACCTGTGCCAATATGGTCAGGATGAGTGCTACTAGTTGTTGGGCAATCATGCCGGCTATATCAGGGTTTCCAGCTCCCTGGTTATTATCACCCTGCCCACCTTCATTTCCACCTACCAGGTGCTTCACCCCTACCTCTTGCACCTCTTCCTCTACCTTTACCTCTACCTTTGGAACAACACCACACACGACCAGCACTGCGAGTAATTCTTCTGGGCAACATCTTTCTAGTCAACATAAACAATATATAAGTTTCAATAATATCATATGTCATCACAACTCAGTCAGTCTCATAAGGCATATCACTACACACATAGTTTCCATAGTAAAATACCACAACTCCAAAACATAATAATAATATAAAATTCCATTCTCATAATCATAATGTCTCAACTGATAATAGGTAGCATAATATCCCAAAGCGTGTGAAACTCATAGTTTAACAAAGTTTGGAAATGAAATACAAAATAGCAAGAAAGATAAATCTTCTACTCCTTCAAGTCCTCATCCATGCTCACGCGCCCCTTCAGTCCTGCTCTTCATCATTGCCAGATGAGCTAGAAGGACTTGGGGGCAGGTCAGAGTTGGTCGCCCAATAGGCTAGCCTCATCTGCTGGCATACGAAACCTGATGCGAGTGGCCGAAAACACTCTCTTCCTAGCTGTCCTCAGCAAAACCTGTCCAACGCCGTTCTCTTGATAAGGTCCTCTGGGGTAGCCGGGCACCCAAGGTCCCGCCACAGGGGTACCTTGCAATAACTGGCCTAGCAGGCATCACGGACTCAACTGGGACGGCAGGTGAGTCTGGTGCAACGGGAACAGTAGGTGCACTTACTGCAACTGGGGCTTCACATGCTGCAGGACTAGGTGGTGCCACGGACGGCAGGCAAACCTAAAATGACATGATCACCCGCCTCCTCTTCATCAGATGACTCCCTGCTGCCTCCTCAGAGTCGGACTCTGTGTCAGATGACATAGGCAGCATATGGTCCGAGAGAACCTCCTCCGGTTCCGACTCAGAGTCGGACAAATGAACTCGGGGCACTACGGGAATGGAAGGTCCAGTTGAAGACATCCTATAAGACAAATGTACTTTTCCTCAGATGAAGCAATGAACTCGGGGCACTGCAGAAACACGAGGATGTAACGGACGGGATCGTCATAACACATTGATAATTAATAGAGATGCATTAAATAATGAAAGTCAATGTGTCATGATGTTACCGGACACAAATGGAGACTTGTGTCATGGTTATCAGTTCCATGACAAACATAGTCATACAAACCCAAAGAGTAAAAATCCACAACCCGAGAACAAGTAACCAAAATGTGAATACAAGCAAATGTCAAAAACATCTAAGTTTAAGATAATGTAAGACTAAGGTCAACGCTAAGGCCAGCTTTCCTAGCAATCCTCAATGTTGTTACCTGAAAAGATATGCTCAATATTGGTCAACATAATGTTGGTGAGTTTGTAGTTTAAATAATAAACAAAACTTGATGCTGTGCACAAGTTTGGTAGGACATCAGTGCATACAGTTACGAGCAATTAATATCACATGTAATCATGAGCATCACAACTAAACCTACGACGTACCAAAAGAATTTGTCCTAACATATTCACAACAATAACACTTATCCACACAAATCACAAAATCTTCTACGTCCACACATCACCTTTCTGTTTTTTTTAATTCAACAGATTATCCATACACACAATCACACTTAAGTTTTCATACGATATCTTATATATTATATATATATATATATATATATATATATATATATATATATATATACATATATATATACATATATACATAGATATACATATATAATATATATATATATATATATTATATATATATATATATATATATATATATATAATATATATACATATACATATATATACATATACATATAGATATACATATACATATAGATATACATATATATATATATATACATATATACATATATATATATATACACATATACATATATATATATACATATACATATATATATATATACATATACATATACATACATATACATATACATATATATACATATACATATATATACATATACATATATATACATATACATATATATATATTATATATTATATATATATATATATTATATATTATATATATATATATATATATATATATATAAATATATGTATATGTATGCAAATATATCTATGAACCCACACAGGCAACATATATATACTCGCATACACGTATATATATATATACAACACACACACATATTACTATATGCACACACATTCGATATATATACATACACACACATCTACAACACACACGAACACATACTTAAACACACACATACACTACCGGGCGCACACACCATGCACACCACGACACACACAACACACACCTAAACACACACACACACAAATACACCCGTACACACACTGCAGCACACACAACACACACCTAAACACTCACACACACAGCAGCACACACAACACACACACTACATCACCCACGACACACACACAAACACACCCGCACACACACTTACACACAAACGTGTATATACGCGATGTATATATGCATCCGGCGCGCACACAGTAGCCGAAGGCTACTGTGTTTGATTCCATCCGATAACCGGCACACGTCACATGCTACATACGCATACACTCACACATATATGATCACACGAATCAACCGAAACAACCAAACCATTAATACGACCCAACGAACCGAAACGGAGCAAGACAAAACAAAGTTCAGGATGATCAGTTACCTGCGAAACGACTAAATGGCGAGGCAGTGGCAACCGGCGGTGGCTCGGCAGAAGGAAGCTCGGTTCGACGATGCGAGCGTTGGAGAGACTGCGGCAGATTCATGGCGGTAGGGAGTTAGGGTTGACCTAGTGAAATTTTTATATATAATAATAATGTCGTATAACCCTTGACTTTAAATTCATTAGTCCCTCAAGTTTATTTAATAACCATTTAAATCCTGAACTTAATTATAATAATATTATTATTAATAATAATATTAACAATATTTACGGTAATAATAATAACAATAAAAAAATTTTATTATTAGCGTTATTTAATATTAAGGTGGCACGAAAAGGATATGCGACGAGACTCGGTTCGAAAATATATTAATTAAGCAAAAATAATAATGCGCGAAAAGAGAATTAACGAATTTCGAGTCAATAGACAGACCTGATGGTGACGGATGTCACATATTTTAAAAGTACCAATTTAAAATATTTGTTTTAAAAGATTTAGTGTTATAGAAATATTATGTTTACATAAAATTTGTTATTTTATTATTTCTATATTAATAAAAAAATTAAATTAGTTTTGTTATAAATATTATTATAAGAAGATATCTAGATTTAAAAAGTTATAGATGAAGAGAGAATTGTAGCAATGAATAAAATTAATTTTTTATAAGAGTTAGAAATTAGTTAGTGTTTAAATAAACTATAATACTATTTTAGAGGGAAAATTTATGTAAGGATTTGTATAAAGAATGACATGTGACGAAAAGATAGCTTAAGAGAATGACACATGACAAAATAAACCTTATTTATTAATTACAATAGATTTGTTTTAACTATATATATATATATATATATATATTAAAATTTAACATAATTATAAATAAATTAATGTAATCTAAATACATTACTCATATATTTAAGTGATAGAACCGATGATCAATAGTCTAACTGGTTAAGATAAGGTATCTATGACATATAAAAATTGAGTGGTTATGAATTCAAGTCTCACTCTAAGCAAAAATACTTACAGTTGAGTCATGAGGTTTTTTTCAACAATGGTTTCTTCCAGAGGGGATTAGGGTGTGATCCCGCTGAGAAATTAATAGATAAACCCAATTAAAATAATACATATTTTATGAAACAGGGTTACACATTTGGCGTTCTAAAAAGATTTGAAGTGATAGAAATGACAATGATCTTTAGGTTAATTCTTTTAATTGGTGTTGGCACTTTTAAAATTAGATGAGTTTGAATTCTTATAAGTGAAATATTACTTTAAAAGAAAAAAAAGCTAAGTGATAGAAATGAACATTGATCGCAACAAATAATAGAATAAATGCATAATTACCATAATTCCGTAAACCCATTAATACGATAGTGATGGCATTGGTGCATGGACATGAAGCTTCCGTCCTATATATATATATTCATCGTAAATCATCACATACTCACACTCGCACTCTATCACCATCACAGCGGCAACTTAAAAATGACAAAGTCTATCTGGTTCACCACATTTCTCCTCCTCCTCATGCTCACCGGTAACATTTGATTTCGTTTCTTTCTTGATTAAATTATTTTGATACACGATTTTATACGTTAGTTAATTCATTTGTAAAACTGTGCAGAGAGATTTACGTATATATAAGAAATTAAAATGAGTAACTTATATTATAAAGTATATAAAATTGCAGGCATTGTGGCAGCCGGGCCAAGTTGTAAAGACATGATTTCTACGATCACGGGATGCGACCAAAACAGATGTGATTACAGATGCCTTAGGAAACATGGATGGCATGCTGTGGGAAGATGCATAGGCTTTTTCAATTGTCTTTGTATGTTCCCATGTTCAACAGAGAAGATCGATGTTACCAGCTATGCTGTCTCTCCAGTATTGCCGTCCAACCGATAATAATAAATGATTGTGCAGTTTTTTTACATACATGATTTTATTTGAAGATTAAACACTAATCTTTTAATATTAATAATATTTATTAGTCGTTAATACACTTTTCGGTGGTAAAGATTTGCAAAAATATAAAATTGCCATATAAAAACTAATTCCGTAATATAATATTTCCCAACTCACCCATACATTAAAGATCATTTAATCAAACTTTTAAAAATACATATTTTTCATTTAATTCATTGATGTAAGTTAAATGTTATGAAATTATTAGACTATGTGTAGTGATTTTAACTAAATTTCTAGTTAAAATACCATCCAGACGTCACATAAGCAAAAATAATTTCACTAAAATCACTTCTAAATCAAATGTAATGGTTGAAACTAATTGGGATTAATACTCAATCATTTTTTATTTAAAATTCAATAAACATAAAAAAATTGACTCATAAAACCAAATAATTAAATACTAAAACATTATATATCTAACCATTGATCGGTGTTTTGCAAGCAAATCAATAATTTTGCAAGTAATTTATGCAGGAGGTACAAGTGAGTGATGCATAGGTGATTAGACTAGTTATATAATTCCACCTTATACATTTGATTACCAGGTGGTTTCTTAGGATCTGCCACCAAAATAGGAGAGAGGGACATTGTAACAGAGACAAATTTCTTGTTATAATAAAATAAAAGTGAGAAAAGAGTTACCATTTAACTTTGTAAAACCCCACTTGCAGGACACGTCTTGAGAAAAAAAACCAACTTGCATATCCAGAGAAAAAACCTTGAAACCTCAAGAACAACCCGACAAAACATGAAAAGTAGAATCTTTATGAGCTACAGATCGATCTTGTAGCAACCCATGCTCATAAATTAATTAGATAGCAAACAACGAGATAGAGAAAGGGATATCAAGTCAGATGGTTATAAGGAACAACCAAAAAGAAGCAAACACTACAAAAACCAACATTAGAAAGGGAAAAAATAAGCTTCAAAAAGAGAAAGCAGATTGAGTATATGATATCCACAATTTAATGGTTGAATTTCGCCGGAATCTATCATTCGGTAGCAAAATGTAGCTAGAGGTCTACCGTTTTCACTCTCATGAAATCCAGTAGGCTCCAAACGCATTTTCTTATTTGATTTTTAATTACTTGCACAGTAGATACACTTAGAGAGAGATGGAGAAACGAAACGGATATAATAATCGATATGTGGTGGGAAAGGAGATTGTGGTGTGGAAAATCTCAACCTTCACGCTCGCTAAGAGGTTGGCGATGATCCATTTTGGCGCCTCTTTCATTCTTCACGTGGTGGCTTTTAGCGTCATATTAAGTGCCATTTCATCACCTTTAGCGTCACTTTTAAGCCTAGCACGTACGGTCTTATAGCTCAAAATTTGATTATTTCAAAACATTTTAAATCTATATGTTACAAATATTTTAAATAATTAATTATTTAAATAATTATTTAAACAGTTATATAAATAATAACTATTCAATTATTCATTAATAATCATATTATATCACAAATAATGATTAAATTAATTATTTCTTTTCACACTTTATACTTAATCTTTACTAAATCAATTATTATAAATAAATTATTTAATTTCACTAATCATCATTATCGTTTTCAATCTTAATTATTTAATTGATTTATTTCATCTTTATTGAATCAAAATATAATCGATTATATTATTTTATAATCTCTTATTATCATCTAAAGTGCATCTCATATCATGTGAATTATCATGTGAGTTTTCCATGTGAGTTTTTCATGTTCTTTTTTACTTATTTCACATCATTAGGGTGAAACATGTTAAGCTTATAAATATACACGTTAAACATCTTGATACTTGTAATACACGAGCAATTTGTTCATAAACTTGTCATGGTTATTTGAGATATTTTTGAGCCTTATTGATAGTCACTTGTAAAAACAATCATTAACTATTGCTAGCCTAGCGATGTCATAGATCTATGGGCTTGACAAGTCTATTTGGTGGTAAAGCCCAGGCTATTGTCGGCTCCTAATGACGTATGCTTGTTTATCATGGGAACCAAGTAAACTTAACTAATCGTTATTGCAGGACAGGTGAAGGGGTCACTTACAACACAACAACACAAAAAGGAGATTAACTAAACTCAAATCAAACAGTGAACTGGATCAACCACAATAAGATAATATGAACACAAGTAATGTAAGAGATAGAACACAAGAGCACAAGTATATGGTTTTCAAGATTGTAGTATATTGCTTTCTCTATGTTCTATTACAAGTGTTACAAAGCATATCCATAAAGTTACAAGAATATGAGATACTTATACTACATCCTATAGCCGGCCATACTATGAAAGCCAGCTGAATACAATTGACCAGACTCAAAACAAAATCAATTGTAGAGTCAAAAAAACAGATTGCCTCTTTGACTTTGTGACTATGACATGCCATAGCTCACATTCTTATCTATTACAAAAAGAACAAAGTAGATGAAGTAGAAAGTTACAGACTAAAGACCTCAATGTACAGTTACCAAAAGCATGGACCTTTTCACCAACTCATGTAAGTTAGTGACTTTATAGCGATGTAGCGGAAAGGTGTCCAGCTTTATGGAATATTACATCAGATAAAGCATGTTACTAAAGTCTTTGGAAGAAATCTGTCTTCAAGAGTTGAGGCTTCGGAAGACTTTGTCTCTGAAGCTTCGGAAGACTTCATCTTTGGCTTCGGAAGATATTGGTCTTCGCTTCGGAAGATTTCACACTTAGAATATTTCTGTTGCATGTGTGAAACTTCCGAAGCATTCTTCTTCAGTACTTATGCAGTATGCATGCAAAAAGTATTTGGTTGCTTAAGCCTCTATGCATATTCTCTACAAACTCCCCCTAGGCTGATGCTACCAAAACTTTTAAAGACTTCAGATATCAACTGTCCTCATCAGGATGATAGCCAAACCTTTCTTCATGAGATGATCAGGATCCTTCAGACTGTCAAAATGTCTTCTCATGTCAAAGAGATCATGTAGAGGCAATTAAAACATGTCTTGCCAAGTATAGACATTCTTAATGCCATGATCTCTGATAACATGCCATCTTTCTGGATTTGTAGTGTATGTTCAAAACAGAATGGGTCTTTCTGATGCAAGGGGAGCTATTTGAATGGGAGATGATAGAGCATCCTCTGGCTACACATCCTCAGGATGTTCTGACTCATCCTTAGGTTTAGAAAAGGATGCAGTCTTTTTCTTCTTCTTGGCTTTGGTTTAAAAGCCATCCTTTTCTTTCTCTTTACAATTTTTAACTGAGAAGACTGTCCTGCAGTACCTGATTGATCTTCATTTTCTTTCTTAGTTAGGTCTTCAACTCTCATAGGTTCAGACTGAGAGTGAGTCTGACCCTGCTGTGGATCATGACTGGGGTTGAGTAAGAGTGATATTCTTACTGTGAATCGAATATGATAATCAAGTCAATGATTGAGTGGCAAAAACAAACAATCAAAGAACATTCAAAGCAAGAAAAATACTCATAAATGATGTTTGTATTGATATATGAAAGTTGATAAATTGCAGAGAATGATTACAATAAAATTCTCTATCTATCAGCCGTCACCTCAGTACGAGGTAAACTATTATATTTATAGGCAGACAAGATGCCTTTACAAAATGACTAAACTACCACTGACCTATTACATCAGAAACTAGTCTAAGTCTTTATCCGCATCTCTGCTTGTTCATCCATGCAGATGAGATAATCTTGATCAGCATCTCCACTTGATCATCCGCATTAGTAAGTTGGTCATCCGCATTGGTTAATGCGGATGAACAAATACTTATGCGCATTTGGTCGGTCATCCGCATTTGTCAATGCGGATGAGCAAAGTCTTGTCCGCATCTTCTTTTGTTCTTCCGCATTAGTCAATGCGGAAGAGTAACTTGTTCTTCAGCATTAGTATTATGTCTTCCGCATTAGTCAATGCGGTAAAGTAAACACTTGTCGCATCAGAGTTATGTCTTCCGCATTAACTAATGCGGAAGATAACACTCTTCCTTAGCAGATTTTCATCTGCATTTCTTCTTGGACTTGTGGGATTCCAGCTGAGCAATCATCAATTCACCCACTGAGTTGGCATGTATGATCCTTTCAGGGTGCAACAATACTCCCCCTAAGGATTACACAGCCTAGTTTTCCTCAATGTTTGGGAGGTGATTGATGTTGTGATGATTCAGCTGGGTCTTTTGATGATACAAAAGGTGCAACTTGTCTTGGATCCAGAATTGCTTTGATCGTTGACAAATCTTAAGCCTCTGACATTTATCTTGCTCAGTACATGAATATTCATTATGCTCATATCATGAATTGCTTCAAGTGGTAGTTTGTTCAAAGAAATAGGTTCCCAAAGAGAAACTATTGAAGAGTCCATCCTATGAATCATAGGGAACCATCTACATCAACTTCAAGCTTGACAATGTTGCCTAATTGAGAGGTGTCTTCTTCTTTCTTTTCTCCCTTTTGCACTGATCTGATCATAGGCCATTTTAGTATTTTGATACACTTCAGAATGAAATGTAGATCTTCTTCACCCAGTTTGGTTTGATACTCTCTGAAGTGTCTTGTATAGATGTATTGAATGTATGATTGACCAGTAATCTCACTTCACAACCACTGAATAATCTGATCTCAGCACCCTCTTTTCCTCCCCATTTCCTCTCAATCACTACTCATATTCGTCTCATCATAAACACATTTGATTGGAATTGAGGAATGTGTACCAGCTACCATTTTTCTTTCAAGGCTTTAGTAGGTTTGACTTTAAGTTCAGGGAATACAACTTCTTCAGCTAGTTTGTGTTTGTTTCTTTTCCAGTGGATTCTGAATGTTTTGTCTTTCATCATGCATGTAGCTTTTAAAGTGTTGAAGTTGTTTGTTCTTTTGAACATTTTGAATTCCTTCAAATTCATAGCCTCTGTACATTGCATTGTGGTTGATCAGCTCTAGGTTGCCAGTTTCTTCAAGTCATGAATCTCAAGTGCTTTACCAAAGCAGAGTACTCAGTAAAGAATTGCACTAGCCAGAGATCCTTTTGACCATAAACATGTTCCATGCACTATCATACTTCCGGGCATAATTTTTTGATTTGTTTTGGCCTTTTGGAGTAGATATTCCTCTGATCATCTCAGCAGTGGTCAACCCTTCTTGAAGCTTCAGTTGAGAGGGTTCAGCAAACCACTCTGATATCTATGAATGACAGGTGCAAGATAATCTTGATCTTTGTGAGTAACTCGTGTCATGTGCAGACATCTTGCTCTTGGCTTCTTGTTAACACCTTTTCTTCTAACTGCTTTAATTTTTCTTTCTCTCATTATCATCTTGAGAGTAGCAGCTCTTAAAGAATTTGTCTTCATGTTAAAAACTTTCTTTGGTGAAGCCTTGATTGTAGGTAATCCTTCATTTCCTTATCAGTCATACTATAAGGATCAGGAAATAGTGGCTCATGAATGGAGATGATCTTTTACTGATGATAGCTTGATAGAGATTCTGTCTTGGAAATGGTCTATCATACCTAGATGTTTTCTTCACAGAAGAACCTTTATGCACAGTAGTATCTTGGAAGATTCCTTTTCATACTCAGTTTCCATTGTTGGATCAAGCAACCTTTTTACTTTCTCTTCCTCTTCCTTCATGCCTTCATAAGTCATTCCAACACTTCATCAGGATCATATCCTTGATTGATCATAAACATGTCTTAATCATCAAGTCATCAGTTTGTGCTTTGGATACCATGTCTTCTATGCTTGTTCTGCTTTCATCGGACTGTCCATAAGAACATCCTTTTCAGCTTCATATCCACCAGCATCTCACCTTCTTCTAATCAACTGCACCAGCCAATTTCTTCAATTGAGGGCTACCTGCTCAGTTCTCCCAAAAATTCAGCATTGCTGCTAGACTTCTGGGGCCATCTTTTTGTTTCTTAACCGTCTTCTTCAACTATTGTTCTCTTACCCTTAGCCTTTTCAGCTAAGTATTTCCTTTTTCTGAGTAAGTTTGAAGTTGAGGCTTAAACTTCACCCTTTTCTATTACTCAGGCATTCTTTGTGTTGTTTGTACTTGTTCCTCCATATTCATTTCTTGTTTTCTTTTTCTGATTCTTTTCTTTCTCTCTCTTTCTTGTTTCCCATTTCTCTTATTCTTTCTTTTTGCTCTTCAGTTAGAACCACTTGCAGGAACAATCTGCTGTTCAGCTCTTGCTCCAAAGGTTTCTGGATCATTTTGGAATGAACACATTGATCGAATCCTTTTAAGTGTTTACAAACTCCCCAAAATCACTATCAACACTGAATTCCTTCAAAAGTAAAGCTGTCCTAGTGGGTTGAAAGTTTTTCAAACTCACTTTTCAGTGTGATCCCAGAGGTTTTCTGCCCCAGATAAATCACCTTTCTAGAATGTGTTCCTCATGCTCTGTTCTGACTTATATTACCCTCCGTGTTCTTACATTTTCCATCAACTACTGGTTTTTCAATCAACAATCAACCTTTTCTTGTTCTTCTTTCTTCCTTCATCATCTCATCCACTTCAGTTCTTTTGGATCTTAATCATCATTTGAAGCTCAGGTCCTTTTGTTCTTGCGATCCATTTCTTTTTTCAAGTTTGGCGATGGTATTAAGCCTTGGTTCTTCTATTGGATTTTTTCTTGTTCCTGCATTGCTATTGTTTGTTTCAAGATTGTAAGGATTCCTGAAGTCTGATGCAACCCAAAACTGCCTAAGTGTTTCAGCAACATGCACTAAGTACTGAAGTGAAGAATGCTTCGGAAGAATTACACAAAGCATTAGAAAATACTCTAAGTGTAATATCTTCCGAAGCCAAGACCAATATCTTCCGAAGCCTAACATGAAGTCTTCCGAAGCTTGAAGAGACAAAGTCTTCCGAAGCTTCAACCTATGAAGACATTTTTCTTCCGAAGACTTTTAGTACACATGCTTTATCTGATGTACTGTTCCATAAAGCACCTTTTCCGCTGCGTCTCTGATAAGTCACCAACTTACAAGAGTTGGTGAAAAGGTCCATGCTTTTGGTAACTGTACATTGAGGTCTTGAGTCTGAAACTTTCCACTTTATGTACTTTATCCTTTTTGTAATGTATAAGGATGTGAGCTATGGCATGTCATAGTCACAAGGTCAAAAGGCAGATATGCCTTTTGATCCTACAATTGATTTTGTTAGTGTCTAGTCAATTGTATCCAGCTGGCTTTCATAGTATAGCCGGCTGTAGGTTGTAGTATAAGTATTCCAAGTTCTTGTATCTTTCTTATGCTTTGTAACACTTGTAAAAGAACTTGAGAAAGCAATATACTGCTCCCTTGAAAACTATACTCTCTTGTTCTGTCTCTTGCTTTACTTGTGTTCTCTGCATCACCTTTGGTTACCTAGTTCACTGTTTGATTAACGTTTAGTTAATCTTCTCATTGTGTTGTTGTGTTGTAATTGTGTTCAAGCCCTTGAACGATCCTGCAATTGGTATCAGAGCATTCAGGCTCGTGATATAAGATCTAACCATCTTAAGATCCCTCACACACACAAAAACTAAACTTTTTCAAATGGCTTCCATCTCAAAGACTGATATGGAGACTGGAACCATGAACAAATCCCCATTGATCACTCTTGATGACTTCGACACCTGGTGCATGAGGATGGAAGGCTTCATCAGGTCTCTTGACTCAAGAATGTGGGAATCTGTTGAATATGGACCTTTCATACCTAGCACCCCCTCTGCTACCGGTGCTGGTATGA
Source organism: Flaveria trinervia (assembly GCA_025506515.1). Classification (NCBI taxonomy): domain Eukaryota; kingdom Viridiplantae; phylum Streptophyta; class Magnoliopsida; order Asterales; family Asteraceae; genus Flaveria; species Flaveria trinervia. The sequence goes on from CM046447.1 coordinate 38,423,896, forward strand.
TTCCTAAAGATGTGGCCAACTACTCAGATGAAGATAGGAAAAGAGTAGAGATTGACAGGAAGGCCATGACTGCTCTTCAGACTGCTATCCCAAACTCTGTGTACAGAGGTTTTAAGAAGTGCAAAACAGCTAAACAGCTGTGGGATGCACTGAAGCTGATGTATGAAGGCTCCTCTGAAGCCAAGGAGAACAAGAAAGATCTTCTGAAGCAGCAGTTTGAAAATTTCACCTTTAAACAGGTGAAACCATGACCCAACAATACTTCAGGTATGTTGAGATTGTGGATACCCTTGGATGGAGGAGTTCCTCTTGAGAACAGAGATTGTAAGGAAGTTCATGTCCTCACTTCCTAGGCAATGGACACACTATTGTGTGGTAATCAAGAGGACTGAGAACCTTAAAACTCTTACTCTGACAGAGTTATGGGATTCTCAGTGGATACCAGATGGAGATGAACTTACAAGGTTCATCTGGCAACTCTAACAATCAAATGGGTTCAGCCCTTCATGTGGTTGAAAGGGACAGCATAGAACCCCAACATCATCTCCTATGCTACCCTGACAACTCACAAAAGGGTCCTTTCATCACCTTCCCGGAGACACCAAAGGAGAACTTTACTCAAGGAAGCCCATTCCAAGAGACAAGTTCTTCTCAAGCCTTTGTGTCTGCAGATGAAAGCTGTGGAAATTATCTCTTCACTCTTGAAGATCTAGACTGTATCCATCCAGATGACCTGGAATACATGGAGATAGTTCAGCAGATGGCTCTTCTCACTCACAGAGCCAAGAAGTTCTACAAGAGGACAGGAAGAAAATTTCCAAGCAATGCTACCAGTGGGAGTGTAAGGCACCCAGAGCAAATGGGGGTCAAACACAACTCAGACCAAACTACACCAACAATACCCCTCAGGCTGAGAAGACAAAGCAACATGCTGCGGTTGCTGTTGAAGAGGGAGGATTTGACTGGAGTTTTCAGGTGGAGGATGCTTCTCCAAACCAAGCATTGATGGCTGATCATGATGAAGCCAAGGTATTAGAACATCTTTGCTCCCCTGAATGCATTGCTAAAGTAAATAGATACAGGTCCTACAACCTAGAGATGAGATCTGATCTTGAGTCATTAAACATATTAAAATCTGACTTTAGAAAGTCTGAAAATGATTACAAGTTAAAGATAGAAGACTTGGAGAAAACCATTTCAGTACTAAAACATGAACATACAGATTTTAGAACTCAGATCCAAGATCTCATCACTAAGTTGACTAAGTGCCAGGCTGAGCTTGTGATCAGCAAAGCCCTGGCAGAGAAAAGTGTTCTTGAAGAAGAGACCTTCAAGAACATGATATCCTCATCCCTACACAATAAGGTTTGTTATCAAAATAGACAGGGACTGGGATCAAATGAGATAGCTCCTCCACACACAATCTTGTCTGTAAGATCTCCTAGGTGTGGAACTTGTGAAGATGAGCTTCCTCTCATAGATCCAGTAAGTGAGGATGATGAAGAAGTGATAGTGAGGAATCCCTCTGAGAAGAGTGAAGAAGAGGATTCCTCCAAGGGCCACTATCCTTCTGAGGAGAAGAAATTAACTGTGATGACCAAGTCCAAGAGAAAGAACTTGATCAGGAAGAGCAAAAGGAAAGCAAAGAAGGCTCAAGAAATCAAGGCTACCTTTGATGCTAAGCAGAAACAAGTGTTCATCTCTGCAGGTTTCAAAGCAATAAGGACTGAAGACATCCACCAAAGCCTCTTATCCAAGAGTTCTGGTTCATGTTCAAATCATCTCAGTACAAAGAAGAAGACTGAGCTGCTGTGTACCACTGCTGCACAGCCTGGACCATCAAATTCCAAGAACAGTTCACAGCCCAAGGGACTGTATCTGAATCTACCAAGATGAAGGTGAAAAGGGATGTGACCAAGGCCAGTCTTGCTCTCAAAAGGAGATTTCTTTGAAGAAGAAAATGCTGTGTGTTATGTGTGAAAGTACTTCTCATATTGCCAAGGATTGTCCATACAATCCTAAAAGTACTATCCACATGACCAATACAAAGACTTCAAAGAATCTCAAGTCTCAAGCTTCGGAAGGAAAGTCTGTTTCCTTCGGAAGCTCCAAATCAAAGAAGAAGGTAAATGGAAAATTACCTTCGGAAGCAAAGTTGGTCTCGGAAGAAAGGAGTTCTTCCGAAGTACTAAAGTCTACTGCAGTGACTGTAGATTCTTCCGAAGTATCAGTCATTAAAACTTGTGAAGCTCCAAAAGCTTCTAAGGTTTTGAAGGTCAAGTCCAAGACTCCAAAGGTGGTGTGGAAGTCTAAGAAAGACCAAATGACTGAGGTTTCTCCATCAACAACAGCCGAAGATCCCCTCTGTACAACCATAGGATCTATTACTGTTGCATTACCTTCTATTACACTTACTGAACCCAAGACAAGTAAGGCTTGGGTTTCCAAATGTAACTAATCATTTTCTTTGTGCAGGAACAGCTCAAGACAAACAAGAATGTCTGGATAATTGACAGTGGCTGTTCCAGGCACATGACAGGCGATAGGTCTTTACTTCATAATTTTGAGAGAATTGATGGAGGACCAGTTGCTTTTGGAGAAATGAAGGTGGTTACATTTATGGAAGGGGCAAGGTCACAAATGGTAAGCTCAGCATTGAGAAGGTAAACTTTGTTAAGGAGCTTGGGTACAATCTTCTGAGTGTATCTCAATTTTGTGATCAGAGTCATAACATGCTCTTCACTGAGCATGAGTGCATTGTTCTCAAACCTGGAGTGGTCATTCCTCATGAGCATATTCTGCTCAGAGCCCCCAGGAAAGGGAACATGTACAAGATGGATTTGCAAGAAACATCTCCCTCTGGAGAAGTTTCATGCTTTCTATCTAAAGCAAATAGTGATGAGTCTTTCCTATGGCATAAAAGAATGTGCCATGTAAACTTTAAGAATATGAATAAATTAATCAAACATGATCTGGTAACTGGAATGCCAAAGAAAGAGTTTACAAGTGATGATCATTGTGTTGCATGCCTGAAAGGGAAGCAACACAAGGTATCTCACAAGCCTAAGGAAAAGAACTCCATCACTACTCCCCTACACTTATTACATATGGATCTCTTTGGCCCCACCAGTGTAATGAGTTTAGGAAGGACCTTATACTGTCTAGTGATCACAGATGATTTTACAAGATTCACTTGGGTTTTCTTTCTTAGAACTAAAGATGAGACTCCTGAGATTCTAAAGAATTTCATCTTAAAGATTGAGAATCAATGTGATCACAAGGTCAAAACCATAAGATGTGATCAAGGAACTGAATTCAAGAACCAAATCCTTGATACATTTTGTGATGAAAGGGTATTACAAGACAATACAGTGCTCCCAGGACTCCTCAGCAAAACGGAGTTGCTGAGAGGAGAAACAGGACACTTATTGAAGCTGCAAGAACTATGTTGTCTGACTCTAAACTGCCTATCACCTTCTGGGCAGAGGCAGTTAATACTGCCTGCTATGTGCAAAACAGAGTCTTAGTAGTTAAGACACATGGTAAGACTCCTTATGAACTTTGGCACAAGAGGAAACCTTTCATTGGTTTTCTCAGGTCATTTGGATGTCCCTGCACCATCTTGAATACCAAAGATCAAGTTGCCAAGTTTGCTGAGAAATCAGACGATGGACACTTCATTGGATACTCTTCTCAAGCTAAAGCTTATAGAGTATACAATCTCAGAACTAGAATCATTGAGGAGTCAGCCAATGTGACTTTCAATGAGCACACTCCCAGTGTGGCTGGTTCTGGTCCGGATTGGCTATTTGATCTTGATTTAGTTACCAACTGTTTTAATAAATCTTGTGAGCATGTTTCAGGATCTGCAGAAAATTTAAATACAGGTGATCCTGATCCAAGATTTGAGCTTGGAAGACCTTCAGCTCCAGTTGAAACTACTTCAGCAAATGAGGTTTCTATCAGCACAACAATGACAAATCCAGCTGATACATCTGGCATGCCTTCAAATTCCAGTTCAGAGGCCTCTCAACCAGATAAAGACATCTCAATTGCAGAAGATAACAATGGTGATGGTGAAAGTGATCAAGAATCTCTTGATGCTAATAACCATACCATAGATGATAACATCAATGATGTCACACACTCATTGGATCAAGTTAATCTTGATAAGTGTGATAATGTGGAGGATCAATCTTCAAGACCAGATCTAAATTTCTCAAATTTGGATCTATCTCAGCAACTTGCTGTGATCCCTCAGCTAAGGATCCACAAGTCTCATCCTACCACAAACATCATTGGAGATGTTATCTCCGGGTAAAGACAAGAGGGCAAACCCATGAAGCAAATGTTTGTCTTCACTCTTGTTTTCTATCCCAGTTAGAGCCAAAGAAAGTTGAGGAGGCTCTAAAGGATGGAAGTTGGGTTGAAGCTATGCAACAAGAGCTGCTTCAATTCAAAACAGAAAGTTTGGAACCTTTGTCCTCTTCCTCATGGGAAGACTACCATTGGAACCAAATGGGTTTTTAGGAATAAAAAGGATGATAGAGGAATCATCATCAAGAACAAGGCTAGACTAGTTGTTCAAGGATACACACAAGAAGAAGGGATTGACTACACTGATGTCTTTGCTCCTGTAGCTAGACTAGAAGCTGTTAGGATATTCCTGGCATTTGCTGCATCCAAGAACTTCAAGGTCTACCAACTTGATGTAAAGTGTGCTTTCTTATATGGAGTGATTGATGAGGAGGTTTATGTCAAACAACCACCTGGTTTTGTAGATCCTGATCATCCTGATTATGTCTGCAAGCTTGACAAAGCTCTCTATGGGCTGCATCAGGCACCCAGGAAGTGGTATGAGACACTGTCTGAGTATCTCTGTAAACATGGTTACAGGAGAGGTACTATAGATGGAACTCTCTTCATCAAAGGACAAGGAACGACATTCTGCTAGTTCAAGTATATGTGGATGACATCATCTTTGGCTCAACCAATTCAAGGCTCTGCAAAGACTTTGAAAAGCTGATGAAAGATAGATTTGAAATGAGTTCAATGGGAGAACTTAATTTCTTTCTGGGAATTCAAGTGAAGCAGGTTGAAGATGGCATTTTCATAAGTCAGTCAAAGTATGTTCAAGATATACTCAAGAGGTTCAACATGACTGATTGTAAGACTGCTAAGACACCCATAGCCAGAAACCACTCTCTTGGTCCAGATCTTGAGGGGAGTGTGTAGATGAGCACTTATACAGGGCTATGATTGGGTCTCTTATGTATCTTACAGCTAGCAGGCCTGATATCATGTTTGCTACATGTATTTGTGCAAGATATCAAGCTAATCCTAAGATGTCTCACTTAATCACTGTGAAAAGGATTTTAAGATACCTCAAAGGTGCTTCAACACTTGGTTTATGGTATCCAAAGAATTCTAATTTCAATCTGTATGCCTATACAGACAGTGATTATGGTGGTTGCAACATGACTGCAAAGTCTACATCTGGGGGATGTCAATTCCTTGGTGGAAGGGTTGTCTCATGGCAATGCAAGAAACAAACCTGTGTGTCTGCATCAACTGCTGAGGCTGAATACATTGCTGCTGCAAGCTGCTGTGCTCAAGTGCTTTGGATTCAAAATCAGATGCTAGACTACGGATTTAACTTCAAAGAGACTCCTATCCACATAGACAACAACAGTGCTATCTCTATCACTGAGACCCTGTGCAGCACTCAAGGACCAAACACATCAACATCAGGTATCATTTAATAAGAGATAACTATGAAAAGGGGTTAATTAAACTAGTCAAAGTTCACACAGATGAACATATGCTGATCTGTTCACAAAAGCTTTTGATGAACAGAGATTTAAGTATCTGATATCAGCTATTGGGATGATTAACTTTGAGTAGATTTTTCTTAAAACTAATTCTAATTATTTCTTCTTAAAATATGTGTGTCCTAAGTTGTCTAGTTCATCACTTTCATAAGCTCATGTTTTCTTTGAATGAAAAACTCTTTTTGAAGACTTTCCTTGGATTCTTGAAAATTTTCTGATACTTCGGAAGATAACATTTACCTTCGGAAGAAAAATATGTCTTCAAATAAATGACTGTCTAAGAAATTTTACCTTCGGAAGAAGTCAAAATTTATCTTCCGAAGCTTAAAATTCTTAACTTAGACACTTATTCATTTTTAAGGACTTTTTCCTTCCGAAGCAAAAATTACTTTCGGAAGCTTTGTTCATTCTTATACAAAGCATCCAAATTTATTTCTCTTCCGAAGCATAAATCTTTAAGACTCTCAGGAAAATTCTTCCGAAGTCACTTTAGCTTCGGAAGCTTTTTCAATCAAACTTCCGAAGACAAATTACTTTCGGAAGCTTTTCGAATTCCAAGAAAACTACTTTTTGAGCAAAAAGGAATAAACTACTTTTTCAGAGGTGGGACCGACATACGGATTTCAAAGTTTATCCTCTTTCATTAAACTTTATCTGAAATCCTTCTCTCTCATATAAACCCAACGGTTTCCCCCCTTCTATCATCTGCTTTTCTTCCATACCTAAAACCCAAAGCTTTCTCTCTGAAATTTCCTTCCCATTCTTTTCTCTTCATCTCTGAGCTACCTCACAATGGCTGACCTTACACACAGAAATGATCCTCACTTTGCCATGCAGCTACACAGACAACACAATCAGGTTGCTCTGTTATGCTCTGACAAAGATCCTCATTTCTCAGAGGTTTGCCGTTTCTTGTCTTTGTCTCACTACTTCACCTCCCTAACCATTGATCCTCCTCTATATGAGGATCATTTGCTTGAATTCTGGAAGACCTGCCAAGAGGTCATTATGGATGGGGAGAAGGCACTGTCTGCCACAGTGCAGGGGAGAACAATTTTCATCACTCCGGCCATCATCAACCGACATCTTCAGCTGGATGATGAAGCAGGTGAAGTGTTCTTCCCAAAAGAAGCGGTTAATCATTCCTTCGAGCAGATGGGCTATGAAGGAGATTTCTCTGTAAAGACCTTCAGGAAAGGGAAGGTCTCATCCCAGTGGAAATACCTGCTCCATGTGGTTATCCACAGCTTATCAAACAAGCATGGTGGATGGGACCAGATTCCTGAGGATCTCTCCTTTATAGTTCATGGGATGGTTCAGGGGGTCAAGTTCAGGTATTCACAATTTGTTTATACTAATTTACTTGCAAACTTAGACTCCTTAGAATATTACATGTTTCCTAGATATGTTCAACACATTCTTAACTGTGAACTGGGCTCACAGTTGAGGGAAACAGGCAATATTCTTAAACTGGGACAGATGAAGCCCGGCATCTTTAAAATTATGAAGAAGCCAACTGTAGGCTTCTCAGGGGTAGAAACAGCCCTAGTCCCAAAAATGTTAGAGCTCATTGCTCAAGGTGACAACATAGCAGTCCAAGCTAGTGTTGAACCCACACCTACTGCTCTCCTACCCTCTTCACAACCTCCAATATTCATCACCTACAAAAGAAAATCCCAACGAACCCCTGCTCAGGCTATTGAGTCTGTGCAGGCCCCCAAATACTCAACCTTACAGGAAGAAGTGGACTCCAGAGCTCCCACTTCTCCTGAGGAGCAAACCACTCCCATTACTTTACCTATCAGGGCTGAGGTTCCTCAAGCTCAACCTGATGAGCTCATTAGCCCAACAACTGTAAGCCTTCACTCTGAGTCTCAACACTCAAGTGAACAACCTTCAGGGGACAGCTACCATCCCCAGCCTTTGGATCTAAACCAACCAATTCCCAACCTATCCTTTTACACTGATGAAGACTTAGGATTCAGTGAGTACCATGAGTCTCTCTTCTCCTCCCCTACTCAAAGAGAGATGAGTACCTCTGACTCTCCTCAGTCTATCCCTCATCAGTCACCTATTACTGAGGTGGACACATCTGAACCTGTTCAGGATGTCCATATGGAAGAGGCTCTCACTTTTGAAAGTGATTACATCATTAAGACCTCAACCATGGCAACTCAGCCCATTGGCATCTTAACTGAGGTTGCCAGTGAGCAGAGGAAAACCAGCAGCCAAGAAACTCAAGCTGGTGGTGAGAGAAGGGACTTTGGTCCAATCCTCTCATCCCCCAGTGATTCTTCTGATGAAGATGAGGGGAATTTGAGACTAAAGGTACAAAAATTGTCACAAACATGCACCTATCTAGTCTCTAAGGTTAGTCACTTGGAATCTCAGGTGACTACCCTGCAAAACAGGGTCAATGATCAGCAACTCCAGATTTCATATCTGCAGGAAAAACTAGCTGAGAGACCTTTAGGAGAGCTCAACCAGGAACACAAGAACCTGTGGAAGTGACTGATTTATCCTCCAGCTCACCTATGCAAGTGGGTGATGCTACCAAAAAGGGGAGAAAGTTATCACAACCACAGAACCTGGGAGTTCTTCAAAGAGAATGGACATAGAGGACTCACCATCCTCACTTGCTGTTGTGCATTCTCAGCAACTTCCTCAAGTTCACATTAATGTGGACTCTATAGACTCTCTCATCAGGAGTCTCTTTGAGGAAGGTATACCAAGGCTGTCTCATCTCCACCACATGGAACTGGCAACTACATCATCAGATGGAGGTATGATGATGACAGAAGAGCCCTCATACTTCACAGAGTTCAAGGTCAACAAGAAGTCTTTCAGTTCCAAAGCCTGAGCTTCTATGAAGGACTGGATTTAGTCAACATGCCACTTGTCAATCCAAGCAAATCTAGACAAGCTGACAGGCTGGCTCAAAGAATCCAAGACAGGATCCTTGCAGAGTTCTCTCTAAGAAGGAGACTTAGGCAATCAGGCAATGTCATCGGTCAACTGGATGCTGAGGTGGACCCTAAGATTAGTTTCATAGGGGAAACCTTGGCTGAAGGCCCAGTGGCAGAACCTGAGACCCTTGTCTCACCATCAACAACTGCTGCAGAGGTCCAAACTCCATCTGAGACACCTGCTGGTGAAGGTGTCTCTCAGCCTCTCTCTGGCCAGAGCATGGAAGCTACACCAAGCAATGAAGGCCAAGCCTCAATCCACCCTGAGTCACAAAGGTCTGTTGGTGACAAAGGGAAAAGGATAATGACTCCTGAGGAAATTGAGGAGGAAGAGAGAGAGGGAAAGGAGGCTAAGGGAGAAAGTTCTTCTGGGTCATCAAAATTCATGCAAGCTGCAATCAGGGCTGCCCCCAGACCAAATACTCAAATGATGAACAAAGGGCAGTCAGGATTAATTATTTACAGACCAGGAACTATGATGTTGATGAAATCATCTCCCTCCCCTTAGAAGAGTTGAATGAACTGGCTGACATGGAAGTGTCAAGAGAGATAAAGGAGAAAGAGGATGCAAGGTTACTTCTCCAATTCAAAGAGGAGAGGAGACAGAAAAGACTTCACAAGCATACTCCCACTCTCTCTCCAGTTCAAGAAAGTCCTGCACAGGAAGATGTGGCTCCACAAGAACCTCAGGTAGATAAAGAAGAGGATAGAATCAAAATGATAAACTACCTGAGTGCCACAGGCTTCTATCAGGCAAATACACTTCTTCCCCTGTCCTATGACTTCATTGAGTTCGAGTACTTAAAGCAACTTGAGCTTGAGTTAGTCAAAGAAAGAAAACAACCAAAAGGAAGCTAAGGGAAGAAGCTGCAAAGTCAAGAGCCATCATTCAAAAGAATGCAAAGAAGTCTGCTGACAGACAAAGAATGATGAGCTTCTTGAAGTCATATGGATTCTCCGGAAGGAGACTTGGTCCCATGTCTCTATCTACAATGGATGAGCATATAAGGGTAATCAAGCAGAAGATTAAAAGTGGTGAACTCATTGATTTGCACTCTCTTCCAAGTCAAGTCCCACCTGAAGTGGAGGTCAAGTTTGAACAACCAGAGACACCTGAACCAGAACCTCCAGCTGAGCCTCAGCAAACTTCATCTTCTGATCCAAGACAGGGTCAAACTCCCTCTCCTTCTGAACCTGTGAGGGAGGAACACCCAACTGAGAAAGACACTGATGATCAACATGGTGCTGCAGACCAGTCTTCTCAGTTAAAGACATTAAAGAGGAAGAAGAAAATGGCCTCTAAACCAAAGACTAAAAAGAAGAAGCCAAAGTCATCTACCTCTACACCCCAGGCTGAATCAGATCAACCTGAGGAAGTGCATGATGAGGCAGCCCAATCAACTCCTATGCAAGTGGCTCCTCTAGCAACCGAGACACCCATCTTATCCTGGACTTACTCTACCAATCCAGAAAGATGGAATGTTATCAGAGATCAAGGTGTTGAAAATGTCTACTCATGGCAAGACATAATCAACTTACCTCTGCATGATCTCTTTGAAATGAGAAGATACTATGAGAGTCTTGATGATCCTGACCATCAATGAAGAAAGGGATGGTCTTGATTATTCTGAAGACTACAAACATTTAAAGATCTTCTAAGTGTTTTGGTAGCATCAGCCTAGGGGAGTTTGTAAGGATTCCTGAAGTCTGATGCAACCCAAACTGCCTAAGTGTTTCAGCAACATGCACTAAGTACTGAAGTGAAGAATGCTTCGGAAGAATTACACAAAGCATTAGAAAATACTCTAAGTGTAATATCTTCCGAAGCCAAGACCAATATCTTCCGAAGCCTAACATGAAGTCTTCCGAAGCTTGAAGAGACAAAGTCTTCCGAAGCTTCAACCTATGAAGACAGATTTCTTCCGAAGACTTTTAGTACACATGCTTTATCTGATGTACTGTTCCATAAAGCACCTTTTCCGCTGCGTCTCTGATAAGTCACCAACTTACAAGAGTTGGTGAAAAGGTCCATGCTTTTGGTAACTGTACATTGAGGTCTTGAGTCTGAAACTTTCCACTTTATGTACTTTATCCTTTTTGTAATGTATAAGGATGTGAGCTATGGCATGTCATAGTCACAAGGTCAAAAGGCAGATATGCCTTTTGATCCTACAATTGATTTTGTTAGTGTCTAGTCAATTGTATCCAGCTGGCTTTCATAGTATAGCCGGCTGTAGGTTGTAGTATAAGTATTCCAAGTTCTTGTATCTTTCTAATGCTTTGTAACACTTGTAAAAGAACTTGAGAAAGCAATATACTGCTCCCTTGAAAACTATACTCTCTTGTTCTGTCTCTTGCTTTACTTGTGTTCTCTGCATCACCTTTGGTTACCTAGTTCACTGTTGATTAACGTTTAGTTAATCTTCTCATTGTGTTTTGTGTTTGTAATTGTGTTCAAGCCCTTGAACGATCCTGCAAAGAGTGTCAATAGTCCACTAACTTCTTCTCTGGAATGATTCAGGGCAACCTTTACAACTTCAATTTCCTTATCTTCTCATCATTCAGCCTTATGTTTACTTTAAGAATCTTTCAGCTCCTGTTCCTTCTCATCTAGTTTCAGAATTCTAATCATCTTGATTCTTGCCTTCTGTTTAGAGTCTCTCATTTCATTCAATCTTTTGCATCAATTCAGTAATCAGTTATCCTTCTCATTGTTTTGCTGGTCTATTAACATTTTAATTAGCAAACTCTCTGAAGGAGCAGGCCAAAAGTTTTGTTTTTGCAGAAGATGATTTGGAAGCTTTAGAGCCGTTTTGATCCTCCTAAATCAGCATGGTTAATCTGGTATGGCACAGGTTGAAAAGGGGATATAGTTGATTGTTTGTGATGGTGATATTGAAGAGTGATGAGAGTGATATAGTGAAGGTTATGGTTGTTTTGGTGTTGGTTGAGGTGATTGTTGTGGTGAAGGTTGTGTGATGGTTTGGAGATGGTTGTGGTGAAGGTTGTGGGGTGATGTTTGTGGAATGTTTGTGGATGGTGTGGTGTTGGTATTGGTGATGGTTTTGGTGTTGGTTGTGGATTTAAAGTGGTGGTGATTGTGGTGATGGATTAGTGATGGTGAGCTGCAGGTTGTGGTGATTGTATTGGTGATGTTGAGCTGCAGGTTGTTGTGATGGTTGTGAGATGATTGTGCTTCTTGATTATCTGTTGCAATATCCAAGGCAGAAGAGGAGTGTGACCTACTATAAATTTTCTACTCTCTTTTCTTTAAACTTATATGATCTTGCATCATAGTGTGGAATGTCAAGCACTGGTCCTTCAGTTGCAAGTCAGGGAATGATTCATTGATTAGGCATGGGATGAATCTTGGATACATCTGAAACTTGTATCTTTCCCTTCTCTAATGTTTGAAACCAGGCCATTGAAAACATATGCAGACATATTGATGGCCTGTGATGCATAGAGCACATATAGCTGATGATGTGAGGACTGGAATGTCATTCCATCCTGTCTTTCTCTTTGACAAGCAGTGCTGAAACATATGATAATAAATCTCCATGTAAATCAACAATCCTTTAACAATCTACTTAGCATCATATCCTCCTTCATAACCAATTTCAGCAAAAAAAGTGGTTATGTCTTCATCATTCAGTCCAAAGAGTATTTGCATCATCACTAAACCTTAGACATCTTCTAACTGACTCTTCACTGATGATCAATGTGTGTTCAACAACTCAGCTGTGTTCCAGAAAGACCTTATGAGATTCTCATAGATAATTGGTCTGACTGTGATGGCATATGCTATCCTTGTGGTATGATGAATCTGATGATGTCTCTCAGTCCCTCTGCTTCTGGGACATCAAGGTTTAAATAACCGCTGACGTTATGAGTTTGCTCCATGTAAGATTGCCATGTAATCTGCCAAGAGACATGTGTGTTAGTTATCAGTTTTGACTTTAAATTAACAAGGAGACTGCTTGTTATTTCTGTTGAATTGTTGTAATGGCAAATGGTGAATTTGTCATTTAACAATCACAGTTTCAATGTTTGAACCATTAGAGAGGTATTATTTTATTTATTTGTTTCAAATGTGTAATTTCAACATGCTCTGTTCTTACATCGAACATGAATATCAAGATTTTCATGGTGATAATAATGTCTGTTGGTTTTCATGCTCATTGAAGTCGAAAAGGTGTATTATGTTACATCAACGAACATGTTTTTGTGTTCTTCCTTATCATTTGGTTCTTGACTGATTTAGGTTTATCATTCTGAAACTTAGGTCTCGATTAAACTTCTTATGAAAATTTCACCTTATTTCTGATCCGAATGTTGTTTCAGGATAGATATCAAAAGTCGATTGAGAAGATTCACACGAAAATCTTTGAATGTTTATGATGATGATGATGATGATTGAAGATGGTGTACTGTATGTTTGCGCTCGTCTCACTATAAAGTCTCTCAAATTTGAAAAGTATTAAATGACCCGTTTGAATCCTTTAAATAGTCAAATAATACTTTTGAAAAATTTACAAGTTTAAAAGCAGATACAGTCACCATTGTAGCAAATGCTGAAGGTTAATTTGTTTGACTTTTGGTCATCTGCATTTGTTAACTGTAGCAAATGCGGAAAGTTAATTTGTTTGACTTTTGGTCATTCGTATTTGTTGACTGTAGCAAATGCGGAAGACAAACTTTTGACATTGACAATCCGCATTGGCTACTTTTGTTCATCCGCATTTGTTACTGTAGTAGATGCGGAGGACAAATTTTGACTGACTGTCCGCATTTAACTACTGTTGCAAATGCGGAAGTTTTTTTAATTTTTTTTCTTTTCGCATTTGTGTACTGTTGCAAATGCGGAAGTTAAACTTGAAATCTTTGGCTGTCCGCATTGTGTGTAGTAAATGCGGAAGAATAACTTGTGATTGTGTTCAACTGTAACAAATACGCTAATGTTGCTTGTTTTATCCTATCCGTATTTGTACACAGTAGCAAATGCGATAGAACAAAGTCAATCAGCATTTGTGTAACTATATCAAATGCGGTTGACAAAACGGTCAACATTGCACTGTAGCAAATGCGATAGACCTGTTCATCCGCATTTGTTAACTGTATCAAATATGGTAGAGTAAATTCCATATTTACTCACAAACTAATACCGTAGAGTAAAATCATTGTCCGCATTAGTTGCACTTGAAATAAATATTGTTACCTGCATTAGTTACATGCATGGGTTACCTTCACCCGCATTAACTAATGCACTTACCTGCATAGCTTTTGAACTTAATCAAAAGTTAATGTGATTGAATTGATCATTCATCTTATGAAGAGGTGTCCTTGATTGATTTTTCTTATGAAGTTGGCTGTTGAAGTTGTTAATTCTTGCTTGGATTGACTGTATGTCACAATTAATACAAGTTTCCAATTTTGACAGATGTTGGACTTATCATGCTTCTAATAATCTGCATAAGCTGAGATATAATGGTATGACTTATTGCAACAACACCAACTAAAGTTTTTTTGTTTTGTTTTTCAAAATTAAGTTAATAAACAAAAATTTGGACTTACTCGAAAATTTTAAATTACTCCCCCTAAAGTTTATGTTCATGTTTGGAGAGAAACTTTAAAGATTTAAACCTTTTTGAATATTATTTTGATTAATATTAATAATGAAGAGAAAAATCTCTTTGTTGGGATCATATCAGTCTTACATTACACTTGTGCATCCTTTATCATTAAATGGACATGATTATGAACTTGAAGATTGAAGGTATGTTTGTCCTCTTAAACCCATACATGGTTGATATTTTGATGCAAATGACTTTTATCATGTTTTGGTTGATTTATTATTCAATGTGTACCTCACACAAGCATGAAATGATCAACCCTCCTTATACAATGCATGATAGAACTTTTTCACAACTTTTCTTACCAGGTTACTTAAGTCATGAAATCTCATTTTCACTGATCCTCATTTGGATTCATTTAATTTGATCCTTTTTCATGTTGATCCACATTGGATTCTTTTCACTTCACTTTGGAAGTTGATCCATGATAGGATTCTTTTGTTCATTCACTTGGAATGTATTACTTTGTTGATTCATCCAATTTTGGATGTGTTCCACATTGGGAATCTTTTGGATCATGACATCTGCACTATGTGCAAGTTTCATCAGGTCTTTGCTCAGCAAAACAAAGATGAAACATGATGTGATGAAGAGATTCATAAGTATCATTACCTAGTGTCTTAGGCTACTACACACACATGCATTCAGATAAGCCAATACATATCTGTACTTTGTGATGAGTGTTTGACAATTGAATATGTCTATAATTCATCACTGCATGTATCTTTTCTTCCAAGTTGAGCCTACCAACATATCTGGTAAATCATTTCAGTCTTTTACATTTTGAAATTAAGCACAGTGAATGACATAACGACTGTTATTATATCATTTCCAAAAATTCTTTTCTTCATTAAACTTGATTTTTTGTGTTTTTCTGATGTTTTAAATTGTTTTTGATGTTTTTCATTGTTTTTACTCAAGGTTAATCATGCTAATTGACTGAACAGAAATTCAAACCTACTAAGTTCAAATGCCTTGGTAAACAAATAAGCTAATTGATTTTCAGTTGGTACTTGAATTAATTTATTAAACCCTTTTCAGCACAGTCTCTCAAAAAATGATATCTAATCTCAATATGTTTTGTTTTTGAATGCTGAAGTGGATTATTAGTTATAAAGACAACAGTTGTGTTGTCAATAGAAATTGGTGTGTGCAAGAAGTTAAAACCATAATCAAGCATCTGGTTTTGAATCCAGAGAACTTGAGAGCAACATGCTGATACAGCAATATACTCAGCTTCTGCTGTGGACACAGACATATTTGTCTGCTTCTTACATTGCCAGGATACTAATCTGGGACCAAGAAATTGACAACCGCCAGAAATGGATTCTTTTTGTAGTTTGTATCCTCCATAATCACTGTCTGTGTAGGCATAGAGATTAAATTCTCCTTCCTTTGGATACCATAACCCAAGAGCTGGCTTGCCCTTCATATATCTGAATATCCTCTTGACTGCGTTCACATGTGATTCTTTTGGATCAGCTTGATATCTGGCACACACACAAACACCAAACATAATGTCAGGCCTACTGGCTGTTAGATACATAAGTGAACCTATCATTGATCGATAGTTAGATTGATCCATTGATTTGCCTTCAGGATCAGGCCCAATCTTCACTTTAGTATCCACAAGAGTTCTGATAGACTGACAGTCAGCAAAGTGAAATTTCTCAACATGGTTTCTACATATTTGATTGGTTGATGAAGATTCCATCTGCTATTTGTTGGACTTGCACCCCTAGAAAGAAGGTGAGTTCCCCCATAGCACTCATTTGGAACTTTGAATGCATAAGGTCTTCAATTCTTTGCAGAGTTACTTGTTTGTCGAGCCAAATATAATGTCATCCATGTAGATCTGGACTAACAGCATGTCTTTCCCTCTTATTCTTCTGAAGAGAGTCTGGTCAGTCTTTCCCCTTTCATACCCATGTTCAAGAAGAAAGGATGATAGAGTCTCATACCACTTTCTTGGTGCTTGATGAAGACCATACAGAGCTTTGTCATGCTTGTAAACTCTGTGGGGAAATCCAGATCTTCAAAGCCAGGTGGTTGCCTCACATAGACTTCTTCAGCAATCTTTCCATACAGGAAGGCACACTTTACATCCATTTGATAAATAGTAAATTTCATGGACGCAGAATATGCAAGAAAGATTCTGATTGCTTCTAGTCTGGCAACATGAGCAAACACTTCGTCGTAGTCGATTCCTTCTTCCTGGTGTATCCCTGTGCCACTAGTCTTGCTTTATTTCTGATGACGATCCCTCTATCATCAGTCTTGTTCCTGTACAGCCATCTAGTACCGATAGCGTATTGTCCTTCGGGAAGATCTACCAGCTGCCATACTTCTTGCTTCTTGAATTGGAGCAATTCTTCCTGCATTGCTTCAATCTAACTATTGTCTTGAAGTGCCTCTTTGATGTTGTTGAGTACTGTTGACATAGAAAGCAGGAGAACAAACAGATGTTTGCAATACTAGACTTGCTTCTAGTCACCCTCTCATTAAGATTACCAATAATGGTTTCAACTAGATGATTCTTGTGTATTCTTGTGGTTGAAATGGTGTCACCATCAATAGTTACATCAAGATTGGGGACATTCAGTTTATTATGGTCAGAGGCACATTCATCTTGTATTGTTGTTGAATTATGAAGATTGTCAACTTCTGTTTCAATAACTGCTACATCTTCAGCAGCACTGAGGTTGCTTGCATCATTTGATGTACCTTGTGTTTCTACTGGATGAAAGGCCTGTTTTTGATTTTTGATCTCATTTGACAAGTCATCTGAGCGAGATGGTACCAGGCTGGGACCTTCTTCAGAAGAAGCACTAAGGTTTTGTGACAGTTGTCTGATGGGATCGGCTTGAAGAGGAACATCTTCATGCATATCTTCATTAAATGTAGGTGGAATCAATGGATAATTATCTCTTCTTTCTACAGTTGATGAAGTATCACCTGAATGTATATTCCCTGCATCAGACAAATGAAATTGGTCAAATGATTTTGTAAATGTGTCAATATCAAACAACCAGTCAGGACCATTTGTAGATTTGGGAAACGAATGTTCTTTGAATTGAGCATTTGTAGATTCATCAATAATGTTCAGTTTAGGATTGAACACTCTATAAGCCTTTGAGACAGAAGAATAACCTACAAAGAATCCTTCATCAGACTTGGATGAAAATTTTCCCAAATGATCACGGGTGTTTAATATTGAGACTGGACAACCAAATGATTTGAGGAATCCAATAAATGGTTTCCTATGAAAGATTAGTTCATAAGGTGTCATGTTACTTTCTTTAACAATCAGAGTTCGATTTTGCACAAAGCACGATGTGTTAACTTCTTCTGCCCAGAAGGTGATTGGCAGTTTAGCATCGGCTAGCATCGTTCTTACTGCTTCAATTAGTGTTCTGTTTCGCCTTTCAGCTATCCCATTTTGCTGAGGAGTTCTAGCTGCACTGAATTGATGGGAATGCCTTTGGTTGCACAAAAGGAGCTCATATTTTCATTTTTGAACTCTGTACCATTATCACTTCTTATTATTTTGACCTTAAGATCAAGTTGATTTTCAATTATAGTGATAAATTCATGAATGATTTGGGATGCTTCGTTTTATGAAATAGGAAGAACATCCATGTGAATCGAGAAAAGTCATCAATGATCACTAAACAATAGTGTTTCTTTCCCATACTCATTACATGAGTTGGTCCAAAAAGATCCATGTGAAGTAACTTCAATGGAGTATTGTTAGTGTTCACCAGCTTGGTTTTGTGAGATGATTTGTGTTGTTTTCCTTTAAGGCACGCTGAACATTGATCAATAAAATTGAATTCTTTTTGAGGAAGACCAATGACATGGTTTCCTTTGACTAACTTGTTCATATTTTTAAAGTTAGTGTGCCCCGAACGTCTATGCCAAAGCTATGACTCATCAAATGATGCTTTAGACAAAAGATATGTTTCTTCCTTAGGTGATGCAGAACACAAGTTTAAGACAAATGTATTATTCTTCCTCGAAGTCTTTAAGACAACCCATTCTTCAAGGATCTAAAATCTAGGTTTCAGAATGTAGCAGTGAGTGTCTGTAAAGTGAGTGGAATAATTTTTGTCATCTGAGACATGCTTAGCAGATTGAATTTAGTTGTTCATAGTAATTCACTCTGTCAAAGCTCAGCATCCCGTTTGTCACAGATCCTTCTCCTGTAATTCTACCACCTTTTGAATCTCCACCGAATGCCACAGTAGTTCCCTGTATGTACTTGAAATCATGAAGGAGGGAACGATCTCCAGTCATGTGTCGGGAGCATCCACTGTTACGTACCATAGGCTATTAGACCTGTGTGGATGAACCTACAAGCAAAAAGAACTAATTAGAATAAGGAACCCAAGCCATGATGGTCTTGGGTTTCCCGTTCCTATTCATGATAGTCACCTCCTGGTATTTCCCTCTAAATTATGATTGGATGGAGGTGTTCTGGGAGATTTTTGATGATGAATAGGTCGAGTCATCTCATTAACATCTACTGAGTATTCAGAAGAATAATGAAATCGTTGGTCTCTATTTCTTTGTAAAAATTTAGCCCGAGTTTCATTATCAAAAGTTGGTTTTTGCTTAGGAAGGTCAAGTTTGTGTTCATTGTGAGATGATTTCTTTCACCCTTCCTTAAATCCTTCAAGTTATTTTTGTCATTTGTTAATCTAGGTGTCCTAGATTGAGTATTATGAAGATGAGGTCTGTTAGAGTGCATCACAATAGATGTTTTTGAGATGGGCTTGTGTTGTGGAATTCTCAACCCCTTCTGATTAAAGTAACAATCAGATGTATTATGATTGTTCATGTCACAGATTGAACAATACTTGTTGAAATAGCAATTTTTGGTGGAGTGATTATTCATAGCACAGATAGAACAATATTGAATGAAGAAGCATTTATATGTCTTGTGATTGAACATATCACAAATATCATAATACATTTGTTTGTTTCTTGAATATGATTTTTCCTTGTGTGACTCAACTGATACTTTCTTTTGATGAGTTACTTTCTTTTCTTTAGGCGATGAATCAAAATCAGCCCTTTTAGTAGTTTGCTTCACAACACTACTTTTGTTCACTTGTCTGGGCTGTTTCTGTTTCTTCAACCTATTTCTTACTTCTTTCTCAAACTGGTCAACATGTTCCTTGTTACAGATATCAAACCCAACTCCTGCCTTAACCTTGATGACTGAGGGTCTGATGAAGTTTTATGTGTTGACCTTAGTTTTACAGTTTTTTTCTTTTTCAGTGAAACCTTTTCTGATTTGCTTGAATTTTGTGGAGATATAATCTCATTATCAGAACTGCTCTCAGTAGTGGGTTTCATTGTCTTGACATATTTCTTTTTGCCTTGTAAAACAGATGGTATGAATTTTATAAAAGGTACAATTGCTTTTCAGGGCTTGATGGTTTCATGACACTCACTGTCTTGTCTGAACACTCTTTGATTTTGATTGGGTGACCTAACTTGATTTTATCCTCTTTGGTTTCAAAATAAACATCAGGTTTGCTTTTGAGGATTTGTCACTTGTTGCACTACTGATTTAGGTTCCATAGTTTTAGGTTCAATTGATTCAGAGAGTGAGACAGAGTTAGGCATGATAGTGTAATTGTCATTGTATGGTGGAGGACATGAATTATACCCAATCGCTAATATGTCCTTTGGATCCTTTTGAGAATCCAACATCTCTTGCAGCTTGACTGAAGACATTTGAAACTTTTCAAGTTTCACTTCAGTCATAGATTGTTGAGCTTTAGCTTGAGCTAACTTTTCAGTAAGTAGCTCATTTTCAGCTGCAAGAGTGTATTTCTCACCATGCAGTTTTTCTATGTCAGAAATGAGAGATTTGATTTTGATTTAAAAACTTTTTAGTTCTCTCTTCATCATTTCTGACTTCACTTTTTCTTCTTTGATTTTATCTACCAGTTTATGGTTGTGTTCCCTATAATCTTGTAATTCATTAATGCATTTTTCACTACAAGGTTAGTTTTTACCTCAGTAGGCATTGAAGATGGTCCATCATTGATGTGAGCCATAAGAGCATGATTTTGGAATTGAGGCTTGACTTCCTCAGCATACACACTCCAGTCACATACCCCATCTTGTTTAATCACAAGGGTACTGGTAGAAGGCTGACTGCTTGCATGAGCTTGATTTGTCTGCTGTGGTTGATTCTGATGTTTGTTGATGATAAGAATGATGATACTGCTGTTGTTGATTGTTGGAGTGATAGCTTGAGTTGGGCTGTGATGATGATTGGCTTGGAGAGTTCCTTTGATAGTTGTTTCTTTTGGGGGCATTGCACTCTCTTGAGAAATGGCCAGTCATGCCACAGTTGAAGCATTTCACCTTGGATTTATCATATCCAAGTTTTGTGTTCTCATTCAGGCTCAGCTTTCTTCCTTTTTTGAAAAATTCTTGGCTCTCATGGTAATCATTGCCATTTGCCACTATAGATCCATTTCCTCAACATCATCAGGATCCATTTCTTCTAAATCTTCCTGAATTAAGTGGGCAGAAGTGAGTCTTCCCCCTAGGTAGGCTTTAAAGCTTGCAACAAAGGCATTGTAGGTTGCCTTTTGCTCTTCTAATCTTGAGTCTTCAGGAGAGGTTTGAGGAGCAGTGGAGACTTTAGGTGCTTGTGATGAAGTTGATGGATGATTGAATGGTGGAGTTGCAATGAACCCAGTATTGTTCATTTGATCTCGTGATGAGATGAAATCATCTTCTTAGTGATGAAAGCATTTTCAACAGAATGAGATTCTGAAGGAAATTGTAAGCCTCAATCACTCTTGGTCAACTCAGGTTTCTGCTTCGTTCATCAAGTTCCAAATCTTAATTTTGGCTATCATAATGTCTAGAGTGGTACTCTCAAGATCACGAGTATTTTTCAACATGGTGACATTCTGCTTCCAGCTTTCAGGGAGACTATAAAGCATTTCTTGTTAAGTTCTTTAATATTGTAAGAAACTCCTATGATTTCCAAGTCATTCACCAACTGTAAAAATCTGTGCAGTTGTTTTGATATGGATTCTCCTTTGGTGTGGTGGAAGCTTTCATACTGATTGACCAGCTTGTCTTGTTAATTTCAGCCACCTCGGTACTTCCTTCACACATAATTTTCAGTGCATCCCAAACAGCTTTAGCAGTTCCATACTTTTCCAATCTTTTCAGCACATCCATCTTAAGTGCTTGAGTGAAAATTGAGTATGCTTTAAGGTCAATCTTGATTTTCTTATAGTCATCTTCATCCAGAGTTGAGTCTTCAATGAGTATTCTAGCAGTCTTGTAAAGTGCAGCTTGAGCTGTGATAGAGTAACAGGGATGTGTGGACCCTTACATATTGAAATCCAAAAATCAAGATCTACACCTATGATATAATTTCTAAACCTTATTCTCCACTGTTTAAACTCATATTTGTGTTTAAGCATGGGAGGTTTAGGTGTATGACCAAGTTCAGAGTAACTGTTAGAATCCATGTTGATTTGTGTAAGTATAGATTTAGTTGATTTTAAGATTGATTATGTTTGATAAGTCCAACTTGTTCAAGTAGTTCTTTCGAGGTTCACAATGAGTTCTGTAATGATTTTCTTGCACAGGAGTATTCTGATGGTTACTAAGTAGAGATGATGATATCCACTACTAGCAACTTGATTACCAGATCAATCGAATTCTATTCAGTCTGTGCGCAGATCTGAAAGAGAATCGAGAGCCAAAGCTCTGATACCAATTGACAGGGGTTGGGTAAGAGTGATATTCTTACTGTGAATCGAATATGATAATCAAGTCAATGATTGAGTGGCGGAAACAAACAATCAAAGAACATTCAAAGCAAGAAAAATACTCATAAATGCTATTTATATTAATATATGAAAGTTGATAAATTACAGAGAATGATTACAACAAAAATTCTCTATCTATCAGTCGTCACCTCAATACGAGGTAAACTATTCTATTTATAGGCAGACAAGATGCCTTTACAAAATGACTAAACTACCCCTGACCTATTACATTAGAAACTAGTCTAAGTCTTGATCCGCATCTCTGCTTGTTCATCCGCATTGACAAATGCGGATGAGATAATCTTGATCAGCATCTCCATTTGATCATCTGCATTAGTAAGTTGGTCATCCGCATTGGTTAATGCAGATGAACAAATACTTATGCGCATTTGGTCGGTCATCCGCATTTGTCAATGCGGATGAGCAAAGTCTTGTCCGCATCTTCTTTTGTTCTTCAGCATTAGTCAATACGGAAGAGTAACTTGTTCTTTAGCATTAGTATTATGTCTTCCGCATTAGTCAATGCGGTAGAGTAAACACTTGTCCGCATCAGAGTTATGCCTTCCGCATTAACTAATGCGGAAGATAACACTCTTCCTTAGCAGATTTTCATTCACATTTATTCTTGGACTTGTGGGATTCTAGCTGAGCAATCATCAATTCACCTATTGAGTTGGCATGTATGATCCTTTTAGGGTCCACAGATCAGAAGATGAAGCTTGCTGAAATTTAGCAGGAGGTCCAGGTTGTGATGTCTCTGGTTATTCAACCTTAACCTCCACTTTAGGTGGGGCTTGACTTGGAGGGGAATGTAAGTCAACCAGCTCTCCACTCTTGAACTTCTGCTTGATCACCCTAATATGCTCATCCATAATGGATAGAGACATGGGGCCAAGTCTCCTTCCGGAGAATCCATGCAACTTCAAGAAGCTCATCATCCTCTGCCTGTTAGCAGATTTCTTCATGCTTTTGTGGATGATGGCTCTTGACTTAGTAGCTTCTTCCCTCAACTTCCTTTTAGTTGTCTTTCTTTCTTTGACTATCTTAAGTTCAAGTTGTTTGAGATACTCAAACTCAACATAGTCATAGGACAGGGGAAGAAGTGCTTTTGCCTGATAGAGGCCTGTGGCACTCAGGTATTTGATCATCTTGATCCTTTCTTCTTCTTTATCTACCTGAGGTTCTTGTTGAACCACATCCTCATATGTAGGGCTTTCTTGAACTGGGGAGAGGGTAGGCATATGCTTGTATAATATTTTCTTTCTTCTGTCTTCTTTGATTTGTACAAGAAGTTCTGCATCTTCTGCCTCTTTCTCCATTGACCTTTCCAGGTCAACCAGTTCATTTAGCTCTTCTAAGGAAGAGAGAGATGACATTGTCTGTGTCATAGTTCCTTGTCTGCAGATAGTTTATCCTGACTGCCCTTAACTCATCATTCTGAGTATCTGGTCTGGGGGCAGCCCTGATAGCAAACTCATGAGTCTTACAGACTCAGAAACGAAACTTTCTCCCCTCAGCTTCCTTTTCTCTCTCTCCTCCTACTTAATCTCCTCAGATGTCATCTTTCTTTTCCCTTTGTCACTCATAGACCTTTGTGACTCAAGGTGGAGAGAGCTTTGGCCTTCATTGCTTGATGCAACTCTGAGCTCTGGCCAAAGAGAGGTTGAGAAACACCTTCACCAGCAGGTGTCTCAAAAAGGGCATTGATCTTTGTAGCAGTTGTTGGTGATAAGACTGGGCTCTCAGGTTCTGTCACTAGGCCTTCAGTCAAGGTTTCCCCTATGAAGCTAATCTTATGGTCTGCCTCAACACCAGTTGACCGATGACATTGCCTGATTCCCACAGTCTTCTTCTTAGGCTGAACTCTACAGCGATCCTGTCTTGGATTCTTTGTGCCAACTTGTCAGCTTGTCTTGATTGGCTTGGATTGACAAGTGGCATGTTGACTAAATCCAGACTGTCATAATAGTTCAGGTTTTGAAAATTGAAGATCTCTTGTTCTCATTGAACTTTATATGATGATTAGGGCTCTCCTGTTGCTGTCATACCTCCACCCAATGATGTGATTGGAAGATGGTGGAGATGACATAGCCCTTAGTATCCCATCCTCAAACAGGCTCTGAATGAAGGAATCTGTGTAATCCACATCAATGTGGACTTGAGGAGGTTGATGAGAATGCATAGTTGTAAGTGAGGATGGTGAGTCCTCAGTGTCCATCTCTTTGAAGAACTCCCAGGTTCTGTAGCTGTGATGACTTCTCCCCTATTTGGGTAGCATCACCCACTTGCATAGGTGACCCAGGAGTTAGGTCAATAACATGCACAGGTTCTTGTGTTCCTGGTTGAGCGCTTCTTAAAGGTCTCCAGCTAGTTTTTCCTTAAGATATGAAATCTGAAGTTACTAATCATTGACCCTGTTATGAAAGGTAGTCACTTGAGATTCAAGGTGACAACCTTGGAGACTAAATAGGTGCATGTTTTGGATAGTTTGTGCCCCTTTAGTCTTAAATTCCCTCATCTTCATTAGAAGAATCATTGGGGGATGAGATGATTGGACCAAGGTCCTCTCTCTCACCACCAGCTTTAGGTTCTTGGCTGCTGGATTTCCTCTGCTCACTGGCAGACTCAGTTGAGATGACAGTCCGTTGAGTTGCCATGGTTGAGGTCTTAGTGATGTAATCATTTTCAAAAGTGAGAGCCACTTCCATATGGACATCCTGAACAGGTTCAGAAGTGTCCACCTCGGCAGTAGGTGACTGATGGGGGCTAGAAGTAGGAGCCTCAGAAGCACTCATCTCTCTTTGAGTAGGGGAAAAGAAGAGAGAATCATGGTACTCACTGAAACCTAGATCTTCATCAGTATAGAAATCAAGGTTGGGGATTGGTAGGTTGAGATCTAAAGGCTGGGGATGGTAACTGTCCCCTGAAGGTTGATCACTTGAGTGTTGAGACTCAGAGTGATGGCTTAAGGCAGATTGGCTTATGAGCTCATCAGGTTGAGCATAAGGAACCTCAGCACTGATCCTTGAAGAGATGGGAGTGGTTTACTCCTTAGGAGATGTGGGAGCTCTAGTTTCCACTTCCTCCTGTATGATTGAGTGCATGGGGGCCTCCACAGACTGAATAGTTTGAGCAGGAGTTCGTTTGGATTTTCTTTGGTAGGTGATGGTGATTTGTGGCTGTGTATGTGGTTGGGATGTGGCAGGTGTGGGTTCAACACTAGCTGGTGCTGCTAGGTTGTCACCTTGAGCAATGAGCTCTAACATTTTTAGGACTAGGCCTGTTTCTACCCCAGAGAAGCCAACAGTGGGCTTTCTCAAAATTTTAAAGATGTCGGGCTTCATCTGTCCCAGTTTAAGAATGTTACCTGTTCCCCTTAACTGTGAGCCCAGTTCACAGTTAAGAAGTACTAGACATATCTAGGAAACATGTAATACTCTAAGGAGTCTAAGTTGGCAAGTAAATTAGTATACACAAATTGAGAATACCTGAACTTGACCCCCTGAATCATTCCATGGATAATGAAGGAGAGATCCTTAGGAATCTGGTCCCATCCACCATGCTTGTTTGAAAAGCTGTGGATGACCACATGGAGTAGGAATCTCCACTGGGATGAGACCTTCCCTTTCCTAAAGGTCTTTACAGAGAAATCTCCCTCATACCTCATCTGCTCAAAGGAATGATTAATAGCTTCCTTTAGGAAGAACACCTCACCTTCTTCATCATCCAGCTGAAGATGCAAGTTGATGATGGCTAGAGTGATGAAGAATGTTCTCCCCTGCACTGTGGCAGACAGTTCCTTCTCCCCATCCATTACGACCTCTTGGCAGGTTTTCCAAATTTCAAGCAGATGATCCTCATAAAGTGGAGGATCAATGGTTAGGGAGGTGAAGTAGTTGGACAAAGCTAAGAAACTGTAAACCTCTGAGAAATGAGGATCTTTCTCTGATCTTAACAGAGCAACCTGGTTGTGTTGCCTGTGGAGCTACATGGTAAAGTTCGGGTCATTTCTGTGAGTGGGTTGGCCATTGTAAGGTAGCTTAAGGATGAAGAAATAAAGAAGAAAGAAATTTCAAAGAGAAATTTGGGGTTTTAGGTTTGGAGGAAGAAGCAGATGATAGAAAGAGGGGGAAACCGTTGGGTTTATATGTGAAAAGGATTTCAGACAAAGTTTAATGACAGATGATAAACTTTGAAATCTGAATGTTGATCCCACCTCTAAAAAAGTAGTTTACTTTTGCTCAAAAGGTAGTTTTCTTGGAAGACAAAAAGCTTCCAAGGTAGATTATCTTCAGAAGTTTTAATGAAAAAGCTTCCGAAGCTAAAATGACTTGGAAGAATTTCCAGAGAGTTTTAAAAATTTTGCTTCAAGATAAATTAAAACTTGAATTCTTTGTACCCAAAAGTACAAAGCTTCCGAGGGTTAATTTTCATCAGAATAAAAAGGTTCTTGAAAAGATAAGTGTCTTAAATAGTCATTTAAGCTTCGGAAGATACATTAGAAATCTCTTTCGAAGGTAAAATTTCTTAGACAGTTATTTGTTTTGAAGACATGATTTTCTTCCGAAGTTAAAAACATAACTTCCGAAGGATCAAAATTTGCATAAATCTAAGGAAAGTCTTAAAAAGATTTTCATCCAAAGAAAACAAGAGCTTATGAAAGTGATGAACTAGACAACTTAGGACATACATGTTTTGAAGAAATAATAAGAGTTAGTTTTAAGAAAAACCTACTCAAAGTTGATCATCCCAATAGCTGATACAAGATATTCAAATCTCTGTTCATCAAAGGCTTTTGTGAACAGATCAGCATATTGTTCATCTGTGTGAACTTTGCCTAGTTTAATTAATCCATTTTCATAACTATCTCTTATTAGATGATACCTGATATTGATGTGTTTGGTCCTTGAGTGCTGCATAGGATTCTCTGTATTGAGATAGCACTATTGTTGTCTATGTGAATGGGAGTCTACTTGAAGTTGAACCCATAGTCCAGCATCTGATTCTGAATCCAAAGCACTTGAGCATAGCAGCTTGCAGCAACAATGTATTCAGCTTCAGCAGTTGATGTAGAGACACAAGATTGTTTTTTGCATTGTCATGAGACAACCCTTCCACCCAGAAACTGACATCCCCCAGATGTAGACTTTGCAATCATGTTGCAACCACCATAATCACTATCTGTGTATGCATACATATTGAAGTCAGGATTCTTGGGATACCATAAACCAAGTGTTGAAGCACCTTTGAGATATCTTAGAATCCTCTTGACTGTGATAAGGTGAGACATCTTAGGGTTGGCTTGATATCTTGCACAGATACATGTAACAAACATAATATCAGGCCTGCTAGTAGTAAGATACATAAGAGACCCAATCATAGCCCTGTATAAGTGCTCATCTACACACTCCCCCTCAAAATCAGGTCCAAGGGAGTGGTTTCTAGTTATGGGTGTCTTAGCAATCTTACAATCAGTCATGTTGAACCTCTTGAGTATGTCTTGAACATACTTTGACTGACTAATAAAGATGTCATCTTTAACTTGCTTCACTTGAATTCCCAGAAAGAAATTAAGTTCCCCCATGGCACTTATTTCAAATCTGTCCTTCATCAGCTTCTCATAGTCTTTGCAAAGCTTTGGATTAGTTGAACCGAAGATGATGTCATCCATATATACTTGAACTAGCAATATGTCATTTCCAGTTCTTTGATGAAGAGAGTTCCATCTATAGTACCTCTCCTGTATCCATGTTTGCAAAGATACTCAGATAGTGTCTCATACCACTTCATGGGTGCCTGATGCAGCCCATAAAGAGCTTGTCAAGCTTGCAGACATAATCAGGATGATCAGGATCTACAAAACTAGGTGGTTGTTTGACATACACCTCCTCATCGATCACTCCATAAAGAAAAGCACACTTCACATCAAGTTAAAAGACCTTGAAGTTCTTGGATGCAGCAAATGCCAGGAATATCCTAACAGCTTCTAGTCTTACTATAGGAGCAAAGACATCAATGTAGTCAATCCCTTCTTCTTGTGTGTACCCTTAAACAACTAGTCTAGCTTTGTTCTTGATGATAATGCCTCTATCATCCTTCTTGTTCCTAAACACCTATTTGGTTCCAATGTTAGTGTTCCCATGAGGAAGAGGACAAAGGTTCCAAACTTTCTGCCTTTCGAATTGAAGCAGCTCCCATTGCATAGCTTCAACCCAACTACCAACCTTTAAGAGCCTCATCAACTTTCTTTGGCTCTATCTGGGATAGGAAACAAGAGTGAAAATAAACATTTGCTTCATGGTTTGTCCTCTTGTTATTACCCCTGTGACAACATCTCCAATGATGTTTGTGGTGGGGTGGGACTTGTGGATCCTTAGCTGAGGGAACACAACAAGTTGCTGAGAAAGATCTAAATTAGAGAAATTTAGCTCTAGCAAAGAAGCTTCACCCACCACATCAGCACACTTATCAAGAGAGACTTGATCCAAGGAGTGTGTGACATCATTGATGTTATCATCTATGGAGTGGTTATCAGCATCAAGAAAGTCTTGATCACTTTCACCACTACCATCTTTGTCTTCTGCAATTGAAGCATCCTTATCTGGTTGTGGAGCCTCTGAGCTGGAATTTGAAGGCATACCAGATGTATCAGCTGAGTTTGTCATTATGGTGCTGATAGAAACCTCATTTGCAGAAGTAGTTCCAACTGGAGCTGAAGATCTATTACTTGAAGGTCTTTTCAGCTCAAATCTTGGATCAGGATCACCTGTATTTAGATTTTCTATAGATCCTCAAAAAATCTCACAAGATTTGTTAAAACAGTTGGTAACTAATCAAGATCAAAGAGCCAATCCGGACCAGAACTAGCCACACAAGGTGTGTGTTCATTAAAAGTCACATTGGCTGACTCCTCAACAATTCTAGTTCTGAGATTGTATACTCTGTAAGCCTTAGCTTGGGAAGAGTATCCAATGAAGTGTCCATCATCTGATTTCTCAACAAATTTGGCAATTTAATCCTTGGTATTCAAGATGGTGCAAGGACATCCAAATGACCTGAGAAAACCAATAAAAGGTTTCCTCTTGTGCCAAAGTTCATAAGGAGTCTTGCCGTGAGTCTTAACTACTAAAACTCTGTTTTGCACATAGTAGGTAGTGTTGACTGCCTCTGCCCAGAAGGTGATAGGCAGCTTAGAGTTAGACAACATGATTCTTGCAGCTTTAATCGGTGTCATGTTTCTCCTCTCAGCAACACCATTGGGTTGAGGAGTCCTTGGAGCACTATATTATCTTGAAATACCTTTTTCATCACAAAATGCATCAAGGATTTGGTTCTTAAATTCAGTTCCCTGATCAGATCTTATGATTTTGGCCTTGTGATCAGATTGATTCTCAATCTTCAAGATGAAACTCTTCAGAATCTCAAGAGTCTCATCCTTAGTTCTAAGGAAGAAGACTCAAATGAATCTTGTAAAGTCATCTGTGATCACTAAACAGTAAGAGGTCCTTCCTAGACTCATTGCACTAGTAGGGCCAAAGAGATCCATATGTAACAAGTGTAGGGGTGTAGTGATGGAGTTCCTTTCCTTAGGCTTGTGAGATACCTTATGTTGCTTCCCTTTCAGGCATGCAACACAGTGGTTATCACTTGTAAACTCTTTCTTTGGCATTCTAGTTACCAAATCATTCTTAATAAGTTTATTCATATTTTTAAAGTTTACATGGCATATTCTTTTATGCCATAG
Organism: Flaveria trinervia; assembly: GCA_025506515.1. Taxonomy (NCBI): domain Eukaryota; kingdom Viridiplantae; phylum Streptophyta; class Magnoliopsida; order Asterales; family Asteraceae; genus Flaveria; species Flaveria trinervia. The sequence goes on from CM046447.1 coordinate 38,453,887, forward strand.
GAAAGACTCATCACTATTGGCTTTAGATAGAAAGCATATAACTTCTATAGAGGGAGTTGTTTCTTGCAAGTCCATCTTGTACATGTTCCTTTTCCTGGGGGCTCTAAGCAGAATATGCTCATAAGGAATGACCACCCGGGCTTGAGAACAATGCATTCATGCTCAGTAAAGAGCATGTTATGACTCTGATCACAAAATTGGGATACACTTAGAAGATTGTACCAAAGCTCCTTGACAAACTTTACCTTTTCAATGCTGATCTTACCATTTGTGACCCTGCCCCTTCCTGAAAAGTAACCACATTCATCTCCTCCAAAAGCAACTAGCCCTCCATCAGTTCTTTCAAAGTTCTGGAGTAGTGACCTATTGCCTGTCATGTGCCCTAAAACAACCACTGTCCATGATCTAGACATTTTTGTTTGTCTCCAGTTGTCCATGCACAAAGAAAATGTTTAGTACATTTGGAAACCAAGCCTTACTTGTCTTGGGCTCATTAAGAGAAACACAAGGTAATGCAACAGTAATAGATCCTATGGTTGTGCAAGGAGGATCTTGAGTTATTGTTGATGGAGAATTCTCAGTCACTTGGTCTTTCTTAGACTTCCACACCACCTTTGGAGTCTTGGACTTGACCTTCAATACTTCAGAAGCTTTTGATACTTTGGAAGTTTTGATGACTGAGCCTTTGGAAGATCCTGCAGACACTGCAGCAGATTTCAGTGCTTCGAAAGTATTCCTTCCTTTCGAGACCAACTTTTCTTCCGAAGACAATATTCCACTTGCCTTCTTCTTAGATTTGGAACTTCCGAAGGAAAAAAATTTTCCTTTTGAAGCTTGGATCTTCTTGGAACTCTTAGAAGTCTTTGTCTTGGTCATGTGAAGAGTACCTTTAGGATTGTATGGACAATCCTTAGCAAGATGAGCAGTACTTTAACACATGACACATTTCATTTTCTTCTTCCCAAGAGCCTTCTGCTGGGAACAAGACTGACTTTGGTCACATCCCTTCTCCACCTTCATCTTTGTAGATGCTGAGACAGTCCTTTTGGGTTGGGAACTGTTCTTGGAGTTTGATGGTCCAGGCTATGCGGCTGGTGTACACAGCTAATCAGTCTTCTTCTTGGTAGTGAGATGATTTGAACAAGAACCAGAACTCTTAGCAGAAGAGTTTAGGTTGATGTCTTTAGTCTTTACTACTTCAAATCCTGCAGAAATAACCACTTTTTTCTACTTGGAGTCAAAAGTAGCCTTGATCTCTTGAACCTTCCTTGCTTTTTTTTTGCTCTTTCTGATCAGGTCTTCCTCATTGACTTGGTCATCACAGTCTTTCTCTTCTCCTTAGAAGGATGGTGGCCCTTCTTATAATCCTCCTCTTCACTCTTTTCAAAGGAATTCTTCACTATCACTTTTACATACAAGATTGTGTGTGGAGGAGCTATCTCATTTGATCCTAGTCCCTGCTTGTTTTGATAGCACACTTTGTTGTGAAGGGATGAGGATATCATGTTCTTGAAGGTCTCTTCTTCAAGAACACACTTGTCTGCCCTGGCTTTGCTGATCACAAGCTTAGCCTGGCACTCAGTTAACTTGGTTATGAGATCCTTGATCTGAGTCCTAGAATCTGTATGCTCATGTTTTAGAACTGAAATTGTTTTCTCTAAGTCCTCTATCTTCAATTTATAATCATTTTCAGACTTTCTAAAATCGGCTTTTAAAATGTTTAAGGACTCAAGATCAGATCTCATCTCTAAGTTATAAGACCTATATCTATTAACTTGAGCAATGCATTCAAGGGTACAAAGATGTTCTAATACCTTGACCTCATCATGATCTGCCATCAGTGCTTGGTTTGGAGAAGCATCTTCCACCTGAAAGCTCCAGTCAAAGCCTCCTTCTTCAACGGCAACAGCAACCTGCTGCTTTGGCTTCTCATTCTGGGGGGGGGGGGTTGTCAGTGTAGTTGGGTCTGGACTGTGTTTGGCCACCATTTGTTCTAGGTGCCTTACACTTCTTGGCAAAGTGGCCCATCATGTTACAGTTGTAACATTTGACTTTACCTTTGTCCAGGCCAAACTTTCCACTTGTTGCATTGCTTGGAAACTTCCTTCCAGTCCGCTTGTAGAACATTTTGGCTTTGTGAATGAGAAGAGCCATCTGCTGGACTATCTCCATGTACTCCCGATCATCTAGATGGATACAGTCCAGGTCTTCAAGGGTGAACAGAAGATGCCATAACTTTCATCAGAAGACACAAATGCTTGAGAAGAACTTGTCTCTTGGAATGGGCTTCCTTGGGTGTAGTTCTCTCTAGGTGTCTCTAGGAAGGTGATGAAAGGACCCTTTTATGAGTTGTCACGTGTCACACCCAAACCTTGACAACAGAAACGTTGAGGAGTGAGTGTTAAGATCGTTCACAGCCACATAACGCTATTAATAATCCCAAATATATTATTCATAAGTTCCAAATGTATTATTACAATTAAAAGTCTCAAACAAAGAAAACATCATGCATAAAAGTTAAATGTATCAAGTCCATCCATTTATTTTTATCTAGGTCCAATCCTAGATGTGATAAGCTTCAAAGAGTAGAAATCAAACTTGAGCATTTCCTGAAAGATGTTAAAAATAAAATGTCAACAATAATGTTGGTGAGATTTCCATAGTTTGCAACACATAGATATATAAAAGATGGCAATTCATGTTGAAAGTTAGAGAATAAAGTAAACTAGGGATGTAAGACAAATGCACAATCAAATCTTGACAAAGTTTTACAAGTCTCAAACGTTTACAAGTATATATGATTAGCTAAGTGTACTTGGATTAACCAAGCAGGCTTGTCAGGCCCATAGATCTATGACGTCGCCAGGCTAGCAATAGTTAATGATTGTACATATATTCGTTACATGGTAGCTACAAAGTTCAACTAACTACAACATACAGGTGAAAAGCCAAAAGTTTACAAGAGTCAAACGTGTTTACAAGTGCAAAGTTTATAATGTAACATGTTTCACCCCAAAGTGTAAAAATATAAAAAGGGGTATGGAAATACTCACATGGCCAAATAAATATATAAGAGGTGACTAATAAAAATAATAAGCTACGTTTCAAAGTAATCCTTCACGAGATACCTAAACATTTATGAATATATACAAAGTTTAAGTTAAATGATACTTTTAATGATTTATGAGTACTAGGGTTTCAAGGAGAATTTGGGTTTTGATAATACTTAATAATAAAATAGTTTATTTTAATTTTTAAAAAAATAAATGATACTAATTAAATAGTTTGTCATAAACATAAATTTACAATAATCAACAAAGCTTAAATATATAAAGTGTAATAACTTTTTATATTTATTTGTAAAAATTATAGTTTTAATCAATAATATTTAAACTAATAAAAATTATGGTGATATACACCATCATTTAAAGTTTATTTTATAAAAATATCCTAATTACAATCTTTGTTTCATAGAAATTGTCAAATTATTTAAATAAATAGTTTTACAGAAACTTAAAGGTTACAAAACTTTTTTTAACTTTTAGAAAATTTTCTATATTTTTTTATAAGTCAAACGCATTAAAAAATATGTGAGGTTGCCGGGTTTGAACCCGGGACCTCTAGGAAAGGGTGCAGTGTCTTAACCAGTGAACCAGGGCCGCAGCCTTGGTTTACTTTGGTTTCAAAATCTTTTAAACTCAAGTTAAGAAGTTTCCCCCAAACCTCAAGAACCCAAGAGTTAAATTGGATCAAATTGAACATCAATTCGATGTTCTTAACCAAATTAAACTTAGGGCTTTTAATCCCTAAGTGGAATTGAGTGTTTTGATGTGTTAAATTACCCGATTTGAAGACGAATAGGAATTGAACAAGACGAATGTTAGTCACGACCGGGGTTGAGTCGTTGGATGAGCAATCGGTGAAGATAATCAAATTAACTTTGTGGGTAGCTTCGTATGATAAACCAGACCAAAAGCCCTTTCTCAATTTCAGCTTAGATTTGTCGGAAGGTGCAAGTTGATAGTGTTGCAGGTTGCGGCTTAGAGAGAATCAAATGGGGTGTTTGTGTTTGTTTCAAGTAAAAATTGAGAGTTGTACATATTAGAGATAGATAAACGTTCGATCGGGTGAAGTTAATTGCATTATTATTGAGTTTTAATATCCAAACGGATATGGATTTTAAGGTCGACGGTTACACATTAGAATGGGTGTAACTGATGTTTTAAGCTCAATTATTGTAGTTTATTGAGTTCTAATCGAGTTCCCGAGTGGTTATGGTTGGTTTGGGGTTAAACTTTGATGTATTTCGAAGGTTTTAAAGTCGCCAGATGTGACATCCGGTAATTTTCTGTTACCAAACTCCGTTAGTTCCGTTGAGTCTTGCATACACGTGTCGTAAGCACACACTAGTTGTCGTTTAACATTGGTGACCTAATAATAATTAACAATGTTAAGTTAATGATAACCTAATTGATTATGTGATTATGGTATCATGTTTATGTGTTTGCATGTAATGAATGTTCTTTGTGAAAATCAATCGCGTAACGTGAAAACTTGCCTAGTTAATTCGTATGTCTTGTGTTTTTAAAGATAAAATATATAATGATTATCATTGGTTATATCTTTATATTACTAAGTTAAAAATACTTTACAAAGAGTTTAAAAGCTTAAATTTTATAAAATACAAACACAAGGGTTTATATGGTAAATATACAAATTAAAATAAATAAAACACCCCAAACCCTAGCCCCCACCCCAAATCGGCCGCAACCATCACCCAACTCCCTCCGTCTTTGTGATATCGACCAGAACAAGCAAGAAATCACTAAAATTGATCGATTTCAAGGATTACAACAATTAGAATCATCAAATACAAGCATTACACGCTTAAAGGTTAGATTTTACAAGTTTTTATGGGTTTCTTGTTAGGACCGAACCCTAATTCGTGAATGATTGTTCATGGTGTCGAAATTGATGTTGTTTGATAATGTTAGTATGTTAGTTAGATAGTATACATGTTTTTTAACATTGATTATGCATGAATGATATGTTTTTATGGATGGATCATGAACTTTGATTCTTGACAAACCCTAATTCGAAATTGATGTGATTATGTATGATTGATGATTGTTGATGAATGTATGATGATTAGTAGGTTGTATGAATGCTAGGTACATTGATCTGCAAGAAATTGATGGATTGAAATTGGTGTTCATAGGTTACTAATAATAGTAACTTTATTCCGATGACATGATGATCTAATAATGGATTGATGTTGTTGATGTGTTTATGGTGAGATTAGATGCTAGATTGTTGATATGAATACTAGAATCTTAGAATGAATGTTTTTGTTCATATCTTGCCAACGTGGAAACTTTTGTCATGATGATTGATGGATTATGATGATTAGGCATTGTTGATCATGTCTAGATGTTGTTATGAACTTGAATGGTATATTAGTGATGAATTCATGTATACATTGGGTGTTTGATAGGTTTTGGAATGTACTTTCCCAAAAGGGAAACTTTATTTGCACAAAGGTTGAAAGATGCAGTTTGAGCATGTTGGGATACTAGAGCATGTTAGTATGTTTATGGATGATTTCTAATGTAGCAAAATATGTTATTTAGTTGTTTGGATGTTGTTGATCATGTATGATGTTAATGTTGATTAGTAGTTAAGACATCATGTTGGGACTGGAAATTAATTATTGTGGTGTATGTTGAATGCAATGAACATGGTTATTAATATGATTGTGATCATCATACACGTGTGCGAATCTGAGGCCCCTACTTAGTAGGATTGGCAGGGTTAGGGTGTGAAGTCGTGAGTGGCTTCACATGGCATGTAGTGCGTGATTTGATCTTTGTTAGCATGTTAATGTTAGATTCGCATGACTTGTATGATACTTGGTAGTATGATACTAAGTAATACACTTGGGTATGTAGCATACATATGATCCATTTGAATGTTAACCATGTATGATGTATGTGTATGATTGCTTGAATGGTTACAACACATAATGTCACCAACGGTCAAACGGGTCAACTGAGTCAAATGCATCTGTGTTCTGAAACCTTGAGTACTTAATTGTAGAGCACTTAGGGTTGCCTTAGAATTTCTATGTATGTGTACTTATGTACTTGTATGTTCTAGGTAACCTCTGAAGGTTGTCTTTCCACTTGTCCTTGTCAAGTTAATCTTTAAGTATCCATTACGCATATCAAGTGAGTTCATGCCCCACTCTTTACTTAATCTCTTTTGGGGGAGATAGCATACGGTAAACTACAAATGTTTTATATATTCAAGTTGTGCATAATATTAATATGTGTGTTATCATGGAAAAGTCCTCACAATTTCGAATTGTTAATATTGAATAGCGGGGAAATTTGGGTAGTACTACTAGGTTGACGAGCCCACCCCCACCTGTGTGACTCGAGGTCAACCGGGTTCAATTTGTCCTATTGAACATTGTCACAACCTGTTAAGTCGTGACAGGAGCAAACAACGTAACACAGTCAGCTTTAATTGCGAAATCACTATGAGTTAATATTTATTGTTAACAGACTAGCTATTTGTTAAAATGCACTACTGTTGTATCTCTATTATTAAACTGCTTATGTTTTAACATCAACTCTTGAACTCACCAACTATTGTGTTGACATTTTAGTATGCTATTCTCAGGTCATTAACTTGCTTGCCTTTAGGAGCACTGCACGGATTCATCTTGCATTCTAAGACTTGGTCTTAAAGACATCTTTATTGTTTTTTAATGATTAATGTTTACTCATTTGGGTGCCGCATGTTTTGCCATAGTTGCATTTATATTCTTTGGGTTTGTTTTACAAAATGCTTTCGCACAGTGTCAAGTTTAACATTGGTTGATTTTATTTTAATGTTGGCATATAGTGTCATTCTAAGTAACTATTGACTGTGATCTTGGTTTGTTCACACGCATCGTGGTAAAACTCCACACGTGGATTTTGAGGGTGTGAAACCGGACTCCACCAGCCGGATGTGGCCGGAGTTGCGGCCAGAAAGTCGGGTAGGGAGGGGATGGTTTGGGTTTTTTTATCAATTTACACAAATGGTCCCTGTTTTTTTCACTTATTATCATTTTATGCCCAATTTTAATATTAAAGTTTCAAAAATTACAAAAACACCCTTATACTTAGTTACATTAAATTTTAATTATTTTTAAGTTTAATAATTTTTTATAAATTATTATTATATCAGTTTTAACCATAATCTTAGTAATTTTTAACATTATTATTATTATTATGATTTGTATTATTATTATTATTATTATTTTATTATTAGTATATTATTATTTATTAATATATTAATAGTATTATTATGAAACACTTACAATTAAAGAATTATAAGACCAAGTAAGGCAATACGTAAAGGTAGCCCATGATTTCATATTAAGCAACACTAGCCCTTACAAGAATAATAAAGTTAACACTTAATTAACAAAATTCAAGATGTTACAGTCTCCTCAACTTAAAAGAATTTCGTCCCGTAATTAAGAATAAACTAAGCGAACAAATGCGGGTATTTTGCTTCATGTGGTCCTCACGCCTCCCAAGTGAACTCAGCTCCACACTTATTCTCCCAACGAACCTTGACGATTGGAGTAGTTGTGTTTCTTGTTTTCTTCATAATGCGATCCATAATTTCAACAGGTTTCTCAACGAAGTGCAATGACTCGTCGATCTGAATGTCTTCCAGGGAAACATGCATACTCTCGTCGGCCAAACCTTTCTAAAATTTGAGACTTGGAACACAGGATGACTCCACTAAGGTTGGAAGGTAGTTCTAGTTTATAAGCCACTTCCCAACCCTTTTCAGGATTTTGAAAGGTCCTACAAATCTTGGAGCTAGTTTACCCTTCTTTCCAAACCGAACAACACCTTTCCATGGTGTAACCATAGAAGAACCATGTCGCCAACTTGGAACTCCAACGGCTTACGACGCTTATCGGCATAACTCTTTCGTCGACTTCTTGCCACTTCAAGGTTCTTGCGAATTGTGGAGACTTTATCATTCATTTCTTGTATAATTTCAGGACCAATGATGAAATTTTGACCAATGTCGGTCCAGCAGATCGGTGATCGGCATTTACGACCATACAAAGCCTCAATGGTGCCATATTGATACTTGAGTGATGACTATTGTTATACGAAAATCCACGAGTGGTAAATGCGTATCCCAATCACCACCAAAGTCATGGACACAAAGACGTAGCAGATCCTCGAGGGTTTGGAATGTTCGCTCGTTTTGACCATCGGTTTGAGGATGGTAAGCCGTATTTAAATCCAATTGAGTACCCAAAGTTCTTGCATTGAAGACAAAAATATGAGTGAAATGAGTATCTCGATCGGAAATATGTGCAATGGCACTCCATGACGACTCACAATTTCGTCAATGTAGATGCGAGCCAGCCTTGAAACTTTGTATGTATCTCGTATGGGTATGAAATGTGCCGTCTTGGTCAAACGGTCAATAATGACCCATATTCTATCATGACCACGAGGTGTACAAGGTAACTTGGTTATGAAATCCATGGATATATGTTCCCATTTCCACATAGGATTTCGGGTTGTTCAAGTAAACCACTTGGTCGTGATGCTCAGCTTTGACTCTTGCACATGTGAGACACTTGGAAACATAAGACGCGATATCTTTTCTTCTTCCAGGCCACCATATTGACCATGCAGGTCCATGTACATCTTATCGGAGCCGGGATGAATGGATATCAGTTTGATGAGCTTTCTTCATAATAAAGTGCCGAAGGGTATCATGATTCGGAATCCATATTCGATTCAAGAAGTACCACATGCCGTTCGGTTTTGACTCCAGTTGGGACCGAATGTTAGACATCAAATCTTCATCCTTCCCTTTGTTGGTTAATGCCGCTTGTTGAGCCTCGCGAATGCATACTCGAGGTCACTATCGATCCTTATGTTTTTAAGTATGATAGTAGCCTTGTTGACATCCACATGAATCTCGGTATCAATTCTCCTAGCGTATCAAACCATTGCCTTCAATCTTGAATTTCTTGGAGCGAGACAGTCTTGTTGTGGACTTTGCGACTTAGCGCGTCGGCTACAACATTCGCCTTTCCAGGGTGATAGCGAATGTCACAGTCGTAGTCGCTAATCAACTCAATCCATCATCTTTGTCTCATGTTGAGATCCTTTTAGTTGACACGTGTTGGAGACTCTTATGATCGGTGTAGACTATGCATTGCGTCCTATAAAGAGTGTCGCCAAATCTTCAATGCGAAAACTACGACACCAAGTTCAAGATCATGGGTTGTATAATTCACTTCATGAACCTTCAATTGCCTCGATGCGTATGCTATGACTTTGCCTCGTTGCATGAGAACACAACTAAGCCCTTGATTAGAAGTGTTAGGATCAGCGATCTTTGTTTGATTGATTGGAGAGTATAGCAGCGGAAATCAAACACTGAATTAGCAAATTCACAAGAACACAAAAGATATTCGAAGTAAGAACAAACGGTTATAGACAGAAAGAATTCTGCAAAATATATTTCATTCAATATTCGCTTTCGTGGTAACAGAATGTCACACATACAATTAGGTCAACATCTCTTATATAGAAGATGTGATGACTGCTGATGTCACTTGATAGTGACATCTAACAGAATTTATTCAAACTACTGATAGTTAACACAACTACTGAAGATGTCAAACAGCTGACATCTTCTTACAAAAATACTAAGTGTTAACTATTACTACAACTACTGAAAAGAAACTACTGAAACTACAACGACTGAAGAACATGATCTTCAGTCGTTTTACAAATACTGAAACAAAAAGAAAACTACTGAGAGAAAACCATCACAAAAACTGAAGAATGCTTCTTCAGTTGTTGTAACAAACTCTGAAGGCTTCAATACTTGTACTTGAACTTCAGCTGTTGTCTTCAGCTGATGTCTTCAGCTGATGTCTTCAGCTGTTGTCTTCAGCTGTTGTTCTTCAGTACTTTAGATCTTCAGCTGTTGATCTTCAGACTTTGATCTTCAGCTGTTGTTCTTCAGTACTTTAGATTTTCAGCTGTTGACGTCTTCAGTACTTGTACTTCAGCTGTTGCTCTTCAGACTTTATGAAACAGCTGATCAAGTCTTCAGCAGTTGTTGTGATGTCTGTGGGACTTAGAGGTTTTTCTGATCCGGCTCATTGGTTCTTTTGGTCCAACAAACTCTCCCTGAACCAATGCAACCAAAACCTCTAAACTTATTGAAGATGTCCCACTTATTATGGCAGAATGATTGGTCTTTTTGTCTTCTAGATCAGCTCAGAAGTGACCCTTGTAAGCACCGGCCTGGAAGTAGTCTCAATGATTTGATTGGAAAAGTATGAATGGGAACTCTGTCTTGGGGAACTGGACACAGAGCTGTTACCCCATTCATGAGATCTACTTCCCCACTATGAGTCTATATGACTCTCTTGTATAGGCCTCTAGGAAGGTAATTTGTTCCTCCATGGTCAGCTCTTCAGCACCTCCTTCAAATAAAGATTCTGGCCCATAGTACTCAGATAGGTATTTGGCCTGTTTCCTATTCTTTAGCTCCACAGTTGTTATTATTCTATAAGCAAACTCATCAGGGTGATTACCCTCAAGGAACAACTAGAGCTCATTTTTCTTGACTTCTTCTAGCCTCTTATAAACTAACCCCTTTTTCACCATTTTATTTTCAAGCATCTTCTGTGGGGTTTGGTTAGCTTTATAAGCTTTCTTGAAGTCCTCTAGGATTTCCCAGGGTGATACTACAAAGACCAGGGAGATCACTTCATCTACAATCTTTTTCACCTGGCCAATGTATCTCTGTGGAATGTTTTTCTTGTGAATCCTGTGAGACACCCTAGGATCAGGCCAAATCCTTACTCTCTCCTTTTGATATTGAAATGTATGCTTAAGAGTGTATAATCTGAGAGCTTGCTTCTTCATGTTGATGATAGAAGATGTGGCTGCATAAGCTTTGTCAACCCTCCTCAACAATTCCTTATCGTGTTGTTTGTGAAGTTCTTCTTCTTCTAGCTTTACTTTCACAATTTGTCTTTGAGTTTCAGGAGTAATTGTTGGGGAGTGACTTGTGGCCTTCGGCAACTGTATAACAGCTGAGAGTGGCAGTCTATCTTCATCATCATCTTCTAGCCTCAATACCCTTCTCTTCTTCTTCTGGGGTACATCATCGGCTATTGGTTTTGAGGGTGAGGGAGTTGGTTTGGTGGGTTGTGTTTTTGGTGGTTTTTGGGGTAAAGGGATTGTTTTAGTGGGTGGTTGTTTCGGTGGTTTTGGTGTGGGAATGTTGACAGGCTGTTCTAGCATTTTTGAGGTGAGTGTGGCTTTAGATTGCTTGGCTAGTTTAGTCCTGCTCCCAGCACCAGCTTCATTCAAAGCTTCAATAACAAGTCCCTTGTGTATACTTTAGATGAACAGGTCTTGGTGGTTATTGCCAAGATGCTGTTCCTGGACCAAGTCATTTATGTCGTTCAGATGAAGCAGAGGCAGGTGGCTGAGAATTTGGGAGTGGCTCTGTGTGTAGGACACCTTCAGATGAAGGTGCCATCTGTGGGGTTTGAGAGGCAGATGGTCTTTGATCCTCAGAAGTTTTGGCAAGCAGCTCTTTGAGTCTGCTCACCTCCTCTTCCAAGATGGTGTTTTGGGCTAAAACATCCTAAAAGAAGCCTAGGTCATCATCAGTGGGTACTGAATCACCTGACCTCCTGATAGAATCAGGATGAACATGCACTGAGTGTAGATCAGTTGTAGCATGTGCCCCTTTGTCTTGGAACTGGGGACTTCCTGCTTCAGGACTATGTCCTTCATCAGCAGTTGCCTCTTGTAAGGTCTTAGTAATGGTACCAACTACATCCTGAGCATATGCTGAAACAGGATTGGCAGCCTCACCAGAAGTTCCAATCTCCTTTTCTACACTAGAAAATGGAATATTGTAACCCCTATGCTGTGGGTTATCAGATGCACTTTGATCCTCCCCCTCAATGGTAGAGGTATGCCCAGTTGTAATTGGTATCTGGGGAGGGGGTGAGGAGTGCAACTGACTCAGCACTTGTGCAACAATTAATGTAGGACTTTAGGGGGCGGTTGCATGTGGTGATTGGGTAGAAGCGGATTGCACCCGGGGTGAATGGTGCGCTTCAATGGTAACCCTCTCAAGTGAGATAGGTTCCAGCAGTGTGGGTTCCCCAATATTGGTTGCAACTGGATCCTTTTGAGAGGATACCTGTGCGGTTGTGGTTGGTTGAGTCTTTGACACAACTGGGGGGTTAATACCAGTATGTGTTTCCTGCGTTTGTGGTACAGGGGCATCCTCAGGGGACTCATCTCCCTGAGTAGCCGTTTTTGGCTTTTTGGATTTTGGCTTGGAGGGGACTCTGGTTCTGGAAGTGGTGGCTGTGGGTTCCAACTGTGTGGGTTTTCGCAGTTTGGCAGCCTGTTTCAGTGTGTGGTCAGAGTTGTGCCTGGAGTATACTTCAGGCAATACAGCCATTGCAGGGACTCCAAGGCCAACAAGTCCCTCAGCTTTCAGCTGATTCTCTATTATGGCCATAATGAACTGAGAATATAATATCCAGCGGTTAGAAATAGATTTTGAGGCCATATCCTTAAGTTCAAGAAAATTGATTTCAGAAAAGTTTAAGTCTTGTTGCTCAAGGATAGATAATAGTACCTGCTGCCATCTGGTAGACATTTGATCCAAGAGGATGTCTTAGGAGCTAAACAAACATTTACCATGTGAAAGATAAGACGTTTTGCATCATGGAAATGTTTCTTCAGAATGGTAGAGGCACTATGGTTTCCCTGATATCAATGGTGGGCAAAGGATAAATCAGTTGTGCCCTTTGGATACCCAGCAGAAAAGTGGCATCATCCAAGTTTAGGGTTTGTCGAATGATATTCGGAGTGATGACCACTTGATGGTGTTGACAACCGACCGGAGAGACTCGGTGTTGTTCTTCCCAGTGGTAATGGTAACGTTCGTCCAAAACTGGTGAAGGGATTCGGCATGAATGGTGGGATTTAGAAGAAATGCCATTTTGTAAGGTGACTGGACCATAAGATCAATCGCGTTATCGAACTTTGTCCAGAAAGGCGATTTGGTGAGGTAGGCTACACAGTTATGTCGTGGTTTGAGCTGCATGGTCGCCATTAATGAGAGAGAAGTTTTGGAGGTTTGAACGTTAGGTTTAGAAAGGATGAAGCTCTAAAGGATCAGATATGAGGTATTTATAGGGACGGGTCATAAAACGACTGAAGGGTTTGGTGTTAATCATCAGTAGTTTTAAACAGCTGATGACGTGGTATTGCCCTTTCAGAAGTTGAAACAACTGAAGTCTTGGTGTTAGGCATCAGTAGTTATAAAACAACTGAAAACCATGGTTTTGACTTCAGATGTTTGAAAACAACTGAAGACTTGGTTTTAGTCATCAGTAGTTGTGAAACTACTGAAAACCTTGGTTTTGTCTTCAGGTGTTGTAAACAGCTGATAACTTGGTTTTAGTCATCAGTAGTTATGAAACTACTGAAGACATGGTTTTGTCATCAGTTGTTGTAAATAGCTGATGACTTGGTTTTAGTCATCAGTAGTTATGAAACTACCGAAGACATGTTTTTGTCATCAGTTGTTTAGGATGAAACAACAGTTGTAGAAACAACTGAAGAGAAGTTCTCATCAGTAGTTTTCGTCAATTCATAGCCTTTCAGCTGTTTCATACTGTCCTCAACACTTACTCATTAGACGTTTTGCTGTTTTCAGTTGTTTCATAGGACATTAGTACTTATCTGATTTTACTGACATCAGTAGTTGTAACTTTATCAGTTGTTTGACCAAATCAGTACTTATATGTGATATGCTTACTAATGATCATCAGTACTTATTTACTGAGATCGTCAGTAGTTATCACTTATTCTAGCTGCAGCATACCAAGCCTTAACAAAGGTTTTGGAAAGTTGAACTATCCAAAGGCTTAGTAAAAATGTCTGCAAGCTCATCAGCACTAGGCACAAACTTAGGATCAATCAGACCTTTTTCAAAACAATCCCGAATAAAATGATGTCTGATCTCTATATGTTTGGTCCTAGAGTGCTGGACTGGATTTTTGACAATGCACAGAGCTGAAGCACTATCCGTTAATAATGGAGTCTTAGTCTCTGTAATGTCATAATCCAAAAGTTGGTTCTGAAGCCAGAGTACCTGAGAAGTACAACTTGCAGCTGCAATGTACTCTGCTTCAGCAGTGGATGTAGCAACAGATGTTTGTTTCTTACTCTGCCAAGAAATCAAACAGTTGCCTAGGAATTGACATCCACCAGAAGTTGACTTTCTAGTTAACTTGCACCCTGCATAGTCACTATCTGAAAAAGCAACTAATTTGCAAGAGTGTCCAGTGAATACCATAATCCTAGAGATTGTGTACCTTGCAAATATCTAAAGATCCTCTTGACTGCAATCAAATGAGACTCTTTAGGAGCAGCCTGAAATCTAGCACAGACACAAGTAGCAAACATGATATCTGGTCTAGAAGCTGGTAAGTACATCAAGGACCCAATCATACATCTGTAAAGTGTTTCATCAACAGCTTTACCTTTCTGATCCGCATCTAGTTGTGTGGTGTTGCACATGGGAGTAGAATAGGGCTTACAATTTTGTAAATCAAACTTACTCAAAAGATCTTTTGTATATTTGGACTGATGAATAAAGGTGCCATCAGCCTTTTGTTTGATTTGCAAGCCTAGAAAGAACTATAATTCTCCCATTGCACTCATTTCAAACCACTAATTTGGTAAAATCATCACACAACTGGGGATCAGAGGATGCAAAAATGATATCATCAACATAAATTTGAACAAGTAGCTTATGCTGATCCACCTTCTTAATAAACAAAGTTTTATCTATGGAGCCTCTAGTGAAATTATTCTTGAGAAGAAAAGTGGAGAGTGTCTCATACCAGGCTCTAGGAGCTTGTTTCAACCCATAAAGAGCCTTATCAAGTTTATACACCCATTCAAGATGTTTATTATCCTCAAAACCTGGTGGTTGACACACATAAACTTCTTCTTTTATTTTGCCATATAAAAATGCACTTTTGACATCCATTTGAAAAACTTTGAGATGGTGGAATGCAGCATAGGCTAAGAACAATCTAATTGCCTCTAGTCTGGCTACAGGGGCAAAGGTTTCATCATAATCAATACCTTCTTCTTGTGAGAACCCCTATACAACCAGTCTAGTCTTGTTCTTAACAATAAGCCCATTTTTATCAGTTTTATTCCTAAACACCCATTTAGTGCCTATTGCACACTTAGCTGGGGGTAGAGGAACCAGTTCCCACACTTGTTGTTTCTTGAACTGAAGTAGCTCAAGCTGCATAGCTTCAACCCGTCCATTGTCTCTTAAAGCAACATGATAGTTCTTTGGCTCTAGCTGACTGATGAAGAGAGCATAGAAGCAGAAGTTAGACAATTGACTTCTTGTTGAAACTCCAGCATTGATATCACCAATGATTTAGACATTAGGTGATTCTTCAGCTCTTGATAAACAATGATATCTATGCAAGTGTTTGTAGAACCTTCAGCAGCAGCAGATGTTGATACAGACTCTTGAAACCAAGAATTTGATGGTAACTCAAAAGATGTAGAGGAATCAGAGATCTCATCAGCATTTGTTGTGGATGGAACTGCTGAAGCTACAGGAACATCAAGTTTAGCAGACTCAGTCAGTTGGTCACTAAACTTGAATAGGTGAGTATTGATATTATCATCATCATCATCAATATCACCAGGTGGAAGACATGCTGCAGAAGATGATTTATCCACATGGTCTACAACAACTGGAGGTTGAGAGGAACATATTGCAGTATGTCCAAATCAAACAACTCCACAGGGTTTTGTGGAATCTTGTCCATTGGAGATTCATTAAACTTCACATGCAAAGTCTCTTCAACTATCTTTGTTCTGCAGTTGAAGACTCTGTATGCTTTGCAAGTAGATAATAACCAACAAAATACCCTGCATCCACCTTAGGATCAAATTTTGGAGTTGATCCTTTGTGTTGAGAATAAAACAGGGACACCCAAATGCTCTGAAAAATGAAATTAGAGGAGCCAAGTGATGTAGAACTTCATATGGAGTCTTCATCAACCTCTGATTTACTAAGGCTCTATTCTGCAAATAGCAAGCTGTGTTAATAGCTTCAGCCCAAAAGGTCAGTGGCAAACCAGAGTCAGCCAACATAGACCTTGCAGCTTCAATTAGGGTCCTGTTCTTTCTCTCCACTACTCCATTTTGTTCTGGAGTCCTTGGGAAGCTAAACTGCCTTTGATTCCCTTTGAAAGATAAAATTCATCAAGTGTATGGTTTCTGAATTCAGTTCCATTGTCACTCCTTATACACTTGACTGAGGGAATACTGCTTCTCAACATACAACACAAAGTTGATAATCTTCTGAGCAACCTCATCCTTTGAATATAGAAAGAAAGTCCATACAAATCTGGAGTAATCATCCACAATTACCAGACAATGTTTCTTCTTTGCCATGCTCATCACTCTCACAGGATCAAATAGATCCATATGCAATAATTGCAAGCAGGCAGTGGACTTAGGCTCTTCAATAGGAGGGAATGAGACTTTGTGTTATTTTCCTTTTAAACAAGCAGTGCAGGTTTCATCACAGTGGAACTCCTTTATTGGTAAGCCTCTCACTAAACTTTTGTGGATCAGCTGATTCATGTTTTTGAAATTAACATGACCCAGCCTTCTGTGCCACAGTTTAGATTCCCGAGGAGAGGCTTTGGAAAATAGGCAAGGATGGCCTCTGATATTTATTTTCTTGGAAAGATCTAAGGCATACACTCTTCCTGTCCTGTTGGCCCTCAGGAGAGTGTGATCATCCAACACCTTATCAATCAAATTCAGAACTTTGGATGACAGAATCCTGTAGTTCTGACCGGTGAAAAGAGCAACATGGCCTTTATCACACATTTGACTGACACTCAAGAGATTGTACTTGAGATTTAACATCATCAAACTTTATTTCTCCATTGGAGACAAAGCTTTTTCCAATGATGTAACCCCTAGCATCATTGCCAAATAAAACAAACCCCTTCTTTCCTTGAGAGTAGTCATGAAGAAGAGAGATGTTCCCAGTCATATGCATAGATCCCCCACTATCTACATACCAGATGCTACTTTGGCATGTTGAAGAACCCTGCAATCATAAACAATTAGTTAGTTTCTGAGACCCAAACCTTTTTTTGTTTTAGGTCTATTCATATCAACAGATGATAAACTAACAGACTTGCTATGAATAACAGCCTGAGGGGATGGAGATGGTGAAGAAGAAGATTCCTTTGGCATGGATTTTCTTCTCTATGGTTTCAACACAGGAGCATCTAATTGGTTGACTCTCCCCAATAGATGTTGAACCATCATAACAAGTTATGTCTGATTTTGTGATAAAGCCTTCAGCTCATCAGACACATTAGTGCTTGAGTTAGATGGGTTCCTGTGTTGTACCATCTCTCTTTGAGCAACCTCAGCTGTTGCCTGTTTACCCCGTTCTTTGTGGATTTCTTTTTGATTTTGGGATTACAGGTTTTGATGTTGCTGGTACAATTTGATTTCAAACTCAGTTTTCATTTTATCCATTTTCTCTTTAATGTTTTTATTATGTTTGAGTTTGGAGCCCTTTTTATACCAGCAATCATCAGTAAGATGATTGAATAAGCCACATATTTCACATGGCTTTTTCTTCATCTTAAGTTGATCATCTACTGAAAGATAAAACTACTGAAGACTTGTTCTTCAGCAGTTTGCTATCAGTACTAGCAGTTTTCTTCCCTTTAGTACCTGCTTTCTTGATATCTTCTTCAGTAGTTTTCCCACCCTTACTACTTGCAGTTTTCTTCCCTTTAGTACATGCAATAGTTTGGGTTTGTCTTCCAGGTGTTATGACATTCACTTTAGTACTTTCAGTACTTTGTAAAATACCACCTGGAGTGATCAACTTTTTGATCATGTGAGTGTCAGCATTTGAACCATCAACATTAGCTGATAGGTTCTGAGAGGACTTAATGCTGACTTCAACCTCTGATGGTGCTGTATCAGATAGTAGATCACATGATGAAAAGGATTGGTTATTGCTTTCTCAATCAGATTCTACCTCTGCTCTGGGAGTAAAATCTGTAGGAGGAGCAGTGTGATTATAACCAATGCCAAACTTCACATTGGAAGCAGATTGCTTACTAAGAAGCATTTCAAAACCCTTGCAAGAATTTACCCATCGATCACACTCTACCTGGGTAGTTGCAAGTGTTTCTTTGAGGTCTCTGTACTTCTCTAGAAGTACCTCTTCCCTAGCCTTATCATCTGTGATTTGGCATTTAAGTTTGTAAATATCATCATTCTTATCATTAAGCACAGACTCAAATTCAGCTTTTCTTTTGGAAATTGTTTGTTCTAGCTCAATGTTCTTGTTAATTAAAGCTACATTTGCTTCTCTAATAGATGCAAATGCGGCTATGCATGTTTCAGAATATAACTTGGCTTTTGCCTCAGAGGATACCTGTGATACCTGTGGTGTAGATGCATTAGAGGATGAAGTATCAGCAGACTCCAAAGCCATAAGAGCTAGATTTCCAAAAGGACTGTCACCACCATGTTGACCAGCACCAGAGAATAGTTGTTCATGACCAGACAAATCATCTGGTAAACTGCTCCAGTCAACAACTCCTGGGGTGAAAAAGCTGTGTTGTTGAGGTTGAGTTTGTTGATGAGATTGGGAAGGTTGAGGTTCAGGTAATGCATTTGGTTGTTGTGCAATTGGAGCTTGAACCGGATTTGGCTGAGGCAAGTAATAACAGGGAAAAGGATATGACATTGGACCCTGGGGGACAAAGTATGCAGGAGATACAGGGTGTGATTGATGACCAGAACCAGAAGGATGTTGCCCTCTGTTTTGTAGACTAGTGCTGGGAAAAGTCACAAAGGGTGCAGAAGAGTTAGATCCAGTTGATCTACATTCTCTTGCAAAGTGTCCAAGCCTTTAGCATTTGTGACACCTCAACTTACTCTTGTCAAAACCAACTTTGGTTTTGCCAGAGAGTCCAGGAAATTTCCTGCCAGTTCTCTTGTAGAACTTCTGAGATCTGATATTAACTAAGGCCATTTGGCTTAGAATATCCATCTCTTCTAAATCATATCAGCAATTCCCTTCAGATCATCCATGATGAAGCATAGATTGTCATTATTACTGCCAGAATGACTATCAATACCAACAAATGCATGATCAGAACTGTTTGAAGAGAAATCAATATGCTCATCATAATTGCTTTCAGATGCAGCATATTCTGACTCATGACCAACCAAGGCAGTGTTCCCTGGTACAAAGTCATCAGTGAGCTTTCCTGATGATGACAGTTTCCTTTTCTGCTCTCTCTCTTTCGAATGTAAGCAGTTTCCCATGAAGTTGGGTGAGAGATAGGCTATCCAGATTTGCACTAGAGCGTAGGACAATAGTGTATGTGTCCCATCTCTCAGGCAGTGATCTGAGGAATCTGTTATTCATCTGGCTGTTGGTGTATTCCTGTTTCACCATTTTCAGCTCAGAGATCAGACAGGAAAAACGCTCAAACTGTTGAGTCAGTGTCTCACCCTTTTTATGAGAAAATGTCTCATATTGTTGGGCGAGAATTTCTTTGTTGTTTGCTAAGACCTTATCAGTTCCACCAAATTGTTCCTTCAGTGCATTCCAGAGGTCATGAGCAGTTTCATGATGCATAAGCCCTGAATAGATTTCATTAGGCAGTGCCATGGCCAGAATTCCATGGGCTTTAGCATCAATCTCAAACAGTTTCTGATCTTCATCTGAGTATTGTTCCTTCTTCTTTGGAACCATTTGATTGGTTTCCGGATTGTTCACCATAGGCTTATGTGGTCCATGTACCACAGATGTCCAACAACCTGAACTGTTAACAGACAGGTGATGAAGCATCCTTCGTTGCCATATGTTATGCTCAGTCCTAATCAACATCGGAGGCTTGGTTGAGGAACCAGTATTGTGAGGGTCATTAGAAGGAGTAGTCTTCTCAATTCAACCAAATTCAATTAAGCTATAACAGATTTAGAACAAAACACAACGAACCAAATTGAACCAAGAGAGATCTCAAGATGAATAAGCGAAAGTGGCAGAAATTCAATAATCTATAACCAGTTCTTGCAAATAAGCTAATTCAATCAAACATAGATATCCAATAGCAGTTTCAATGATCAACTGTTAGATCGATCAATGATTAACCTGCTCTGATACCATTTGTTAGGATCAGCGATCTTCGTTTGATTGATTGGAGAGTATAGCAGCGGAAATCAAACACTGAATTAGCAAATTCACAAGAACACAAAAGATATTCGAAGTAAGAACAAACGGTTATAGATAGAAAGAATTCTGCAAAATATATTTCATTCAATATTCGCTTTCGTGGTAACAGAATGTCACACATACAATTAGGTCAACATCTCTTATATAGAAGATGTGACGTCTGCTGATGTCACTTGATAGTGACATCTAACAGAATTTATTCAAACTACTGATAGTTAACACAACTACTGAAGATGTCAAACAGCTGACATCTTCTTACAAAAATGCTAAGTGTTAACTAGTACTACAACTACTGAAAAGAAACTACTGAAACTAAAACGACTGAAGAACATGCTCTTCAGTCGTTTTACAAATACTGAATCAAAAAGAAAACTACTGAGAGAAAACCATCACAACAACTGAAGAATGCTTCTTCAGCTGTTGTAACAAACTCTGAAGGCTTCAGTACTTGTACTTGAACTTCAGCTGTTGTCATCAGCTGATGTCTTCAGCTGTTGTCATCAGCTGATGTCTTCAGCTGTTGTCTTCAGCTGATGCCTTCAGCTGTTGACTTCAGCTGATGTCTTCAGTTGTTGTCTTTAGCTGTTGTTCTTCAGTACTTTAGATTTTCAGCTGTTGATCTTCAGACTTTGATCTTTAGCTGTTGTTCTTCAGTACTTTAGATTTTCAGCTGTTGACGTCTTTAGTACTTGTACTTTAGCTGTTGCTCTTCAGACTTTATGAAACAGCTGATCAAGTCTTCAACAGTTGTTGTGATGTCTGTGGGACTTAGAGGTTTTTCTGATCCGGCTCATTGGTTCTTTTGGTCCAACAAGAAGCATCACAATACACAGTAAAGTCATCGTTCCCATCGGGAAGTGTGAGAATAGGAGCGTTACACAACTTGCGTTTCAATGTCTCAAAAGCCTCTTCTTGCTCGGGTCCCCATTCAAAGAGTCGATTCTTTTGGGTTAGCTCTGTTAATGGTTTTGTAATATTCGAAAAATTTGCTATGAACCTTCGGTAATATCCCGCTAAGCCCAGAAAAGAACGAACCTCGGTTGGGGTTGTGGGAACACACCAATTCTTCACGGCTTCAATTTTAGCAGGATCAACGTGAATTCCTTGGCTATTCACCACATGCCCTAAGAATTGAACCTCTTCTAACTAGAATTCACACTTGGAAAACTTGGCGTATAATTGCTCCTTCTTCAAAAGTCCAAGAACTTGTCGCAAGTGCGTCTCGTGATTGATTTTCGTCTTGGAATAAATAAGAATGTCATCAATGAACACGACCACAAACTTATCCAAATACGGTTTGCATACTCGATTCATGAGACCCATGAACATGGCAGGTGCATTGGTCAAGCCAAAAGGCATGACCATGAACTCGTAGTGTCCATATCGAGTACGAAAAGCGGTCTTTGGAATGTCATCATCGTGAACACGTAGTTGATGATACCCAAAATGTAGATCAATCTTTGAGAATTGAGTTGCTCCTTGAAGTGATCGAAGAGATCATCGATTCGAGGAAGAGTGTATCGGTTTTTGATAGTAAGCTTGTTGAGTTCTCGGTAATCGATGCACATATGAAATGACCCATCCTTCTTCACAAACAGTACAGGTGCACCCCACAGTGATGAACTAGGGCGAATGAAACCCTTATCAGTCAACTCTTGCAGTTGACTAGCTAGTTCTTGCATTTCAGACGGTGCAAGATGATAAGGTGATTTAGCCACAGGTTCGCACTTGGGATTAAGTCAATCTTGAACTCAACTTCTCGCACGGGAGGTAGCCCCTTAAGATCCTCGGGAAAAACCTCGGGAAAATCATGCACGACAGGAATGTCTTCCAATTCCTGACCCTGGCTTTCGTATTAACTACATATGCCATGAAAGCCATGTAGTTTTTACTTAAGCACTTGCGGGCCTTGATGCAAGACATGAGTTTGAGTCCTTGGGATGATTTCTCCCCAAAGACTTTCACAGTATCACCAGTCGGTAAAGGAATTCGGATACACTTCTCGAAGCATAGAATTTCTGCATGATGTTTGGCTAGCCAATCCATGGCAATGATAGCATCAAAGCTTCCTAATTGCATAGGAATAAGGTCGACAAAGAACTCGTGTTCGTTAAGGCTTAAGGTGCAGTCATGTATTATGACGTCAACGACAATAGATTTTCCATTAGTGACCTCGACCGTGAAGGATCTTTCCAGATTAACACGCAGTTTAAAAAGTATAGGCTCGAATTCCAAGGACACGAAACTCCTATCCGCACCCAAATCAAACAATATAGATGCATAATGACTATTTACAAGATACATACCATTCACCACGTCGTTGTTAGCTTCTGCTTGGTTGGCGCTGATGTTGAAAGCCCTTCCACGAGCCGGTGGCATAGTTCCCGCATTGCAAGGACATTGCAAACGAATATGACCAGGCTTGCCACAGTTATAGCAGGTTCGGTTGGTAAGCATGGCAGTGTTGTTGGGCGCACGAAGACAGGTAGCCACCAAATGACCATACTTCCCACACAACGAGCAGACTCGGCATGGATGTATCTCGTATGGTGGTACTTGCACGTGTTACACATAGGATATGGACCAGCACAAGCTCTAGCCACGGGGGCTAGATTTGCAACCACCATTTGTTTTTAGGAGCATTGGGTGCGGTCACAGCGTAGTTACGTGTCGGGGTGAACTTACGCTTCTTGTTTTGGGAAGATGACTCGGTCTTTACCTCCTTTGTTGCCTCGAGTGTCACCTTCACAGTAGACTTAGAACCCTTTGCCGACATAGTGCCAGCTCTTATATGATTCTCGGTGAGCTGCACGGTGATAGTAATTGCCTCCTCCAAAGTTGTGGGCCTACTACCCACCATGACATCTTGAATTTGAGGTGGCGCCCCTTGATAAATTTCTTAATGTTACGGGGCACGATGTCCACCATGTGTGGTAGGAGCATACTCAACTCATGATGCCGGGTGGAATAAGCCAAGTGATTCCCACCATCTTGTTTGAGGTTCAAGAACTCCTCCTCTAACTTTTGCAACTCGCTCCTCGGGCAAAACTTTTGGATCATGATATCCTTAAATTCCTCCCAGGGCAACGCCAAAGCAATCTCAGTTCCACGGTTTCTCTTTTCACTATTCGACCATGTTAGTGCCTGTTATTGAAGGACACTTGTAGCATAGCGAACCTTGAACTCATTAGGTCACTCGCTAACGATGAATGTGTTCTCCATACTTTCAAACCACTCAAGAAGTCCAGTGGCTCCTTCTTTTTCACTAAAGCTAGTGGGTTTGCACGAGTTGAAGTGTTTGAAAGTGCAAGTACGATTGTTCCCGTTTTGGTTGTTGCTATTCTCACCATGAGCACCGCTATTGTTCCCATTGGTGTTGTTGCTATTAGCCATTAGGGTGCTATTAAGTTCAACAACCATGGTCGGGATGACGACAGCGATTTGCTGGGCAATCATGGCGGCTAGCTTACGATCAGAACTTCCACGCTTTCCATGGTGACGAGTCATGCTGGATATACAAAAATGAGTTGTTACCGGAATGAGGATAACAAAGGATAGTAGTTTATACAAAGACAAGCTAAGGGTTGTAAGGTACACAGAATGATTCCATTTGGTAATGCATTATCATTTGGAAATGTTGACACGTCAAGGTGACTTGACCCATTTTCCTTAGAAACTTGTGTATATTGACCATAGTTTATCACTCATCCCAAAAATCCCCAGGTAAGCATGACTAGTCCCGTAGGATTTATGCGAAATGTTTGCCTTAGCCCGAAGGCCTTTTGCCAGGAAATCCAGGATACAGGTGTCTATGTGTCACACAATATTTCTTAGGTTCATGGAATCAAAACCTTGATGAGATTTATATAGATTAGACATAACATATAAAGATCCAAGTCATAAGCATAAGCATAAGATTCCACGTGTCGTCAAGAATAAGATTAAGAGGTTTCATGTTCGGGGAGAGTCAAAGAGTCAAAGTTAAGTTTAGGGAGACAAGTAACAATGTTTAGGCAATCCTATGCTAAGGCATCAAATTGCATATAGGAGGGCATAACATTATGTAGCATGCAAACTATATATATTACAATATAGCAATATAATTCCATAGGGTTCATGCATACTATAGTCTAGGTCACCATTTCTAATAACCTAAATCCCTATAGTTATGAGCTCTGATACCAATCTGTCACACCCTAACCTTGACGGCGGAAACGTCGAGGAGTGCGAGTTCAGATCGTTCACAATCACATAACGCTATTAATAATCCCAAATATATTATTCATAAGTTCCAAATATATTATTACAATTAAAAGTCTCAAACAAAGAAAACATCATGCATAAAAGTTAAATGTATCAAGCCCATCCATTTATTTATATCTAGGTCCAATCCTAGATGTGATAAGCTTCAAAAAGTAGTAATCAAACTTGAGCATTACCTGAAAGATGTTAAAAATAAAATGTCAACAATAATGTTGGTAAGATTTCCATAGTTTGCAATACATAGATATATAAAAGATGGCAATTCATGTTGTAAGTAAGAGAACAAAGTAAAGTAGGGATGTAAGACAGAATGCATAATCAAAGCTTGACAAAGTTTTACAAGTCTCAAACGTTTACAAGTATATACGATTAGCTAAGTGTACTTGGATTAACCAAGCAGGCTTGTCAGGCCCATAGATCTATAACGTCGCCAGGCTAGCAATAGTTAATGATTGTACATATATTCGACATTACATGGTAGCTACAAAGTTCAACTAACTACAACATACATGTGAAAAGCCATAAGTTTACAAGAGCCAAACGTGTTTACAAGTGCAAAGTTTATAATGTAACATGTTTCACCCTAAAAGTGTAAAAATATAAAAAGGGGTATAGAAATACTCACATGGCTAAATAAATATATAAGAGGTGACTAATAAAAATAATAAGCGACATTCCAAAGTAATCCTTCACAAGATACCTAAACATTTATGAATATTTACAAAGTTTAAGTTAAATGATATTTTTAATGATTTAATGAGTACTAGGGTTTCAAAGAGAATTTGGGGTTTTGATAATACTTAACAATAAAGCAGTTTATTTTAATTTTTGAAAAAAAGAATGATACTAATTAAACAGTTTGTCATAAACATAAATTTACAATAATCAACAAAGGTTAAATATATAAAGTGTAATAACTTTTTATATTTATTTGTAAAAATTATAGTTTTAATCAATAATTTTTAAACTAATAAAAATTGTGGTGATATACATCATCATTTAAAGTCTATTTTATAAAAATATCCTAAGTACAATCATTATTTTATAGAAATTGTCAAATATTTAAATAAATAGTTTTACAGAAACTTAAAGGTTACAAAACTTTTAGAAAATTTCTATATTTTTTTATAAGTCAAAACGCATTAAAAAAATATGTGAGGTTTCCTGGGTTTGAACCCGGGGCCTATAGGAAAGGGTGCAATGTCTTAACCAATGAACTAGGGCCGCAGCCTTGGTTTACTTTGGTTTCAAAATCTTTTAAACTTAAATTAAGAAGTTTCCCCCAAACTTCAAAAACCCTAGAGTTAATTGGATCAAATTGAACATCAATTCGATGTTCTTAACCAAATTAAACTTAGGGCTTTTAATCCCTACGTGGAACCGAGTATTTTGATGTGTTAAATTACCCGATTTGAAGACGGATAGGAATTGAACAAGACGAATGTTAGTCGCGACTGGGGTTGAGTCGTTGGATGAGCAATCGGTGAAGATAATCAAATTAACTTCGTGGGTAGCTTCATATGATAAACCAGACCAAAAGCCCTTTATTAATTTTAGCTTAGATTTGTCGGAAGGTGCAAGTTGATAGTGTTGCAGGTTGCGACTTAGAGAGTCTCAAATGGGGTATTTTGTGTTTGTTTCAGGTAAAAATGGAGAGTTGTATAGATTAGAGATAGATAAACGTTCGATCGGGTGAAGTTAATTGCACTATTATTGAGTTTTAATATCTAAATAGATATGGATTTTAAGGTCGACGGTTACGCATTAGAAGGGGTGGTAACCGACGTTTTAAGCTCAATTATTGTAGTTTATTGAGTTCGAATCGAGTTCCCGAGTGGTTATTATAGAGATAATGAAGAGGCTGATGCAACCTAAACATGTTTAGTCTTTCCTGCATGCTGCACAAGTGCATTAAAGAAGAAGCTTAGGAAGTTTCACCCATGAAACAGAAAATTACTCTAAGTTCTAAATCTTCCGAAGCCAAGACCAATATCTTCCAAAGCCAAACATGAAGTCTTCCGAAGCCTCAGAGACAAAATCTTCCAAAGCTTCAACTCATGAAGACAGATTTCTTCCGAAGTGTTAGGATCTCAGCCCTTGGTTTAATCGATTGAACAGATATAGCAGCGGAATAGCTCAGAATTAGACAAATTCAAACAAGAACAATTGATATAAAACGATCAAAGAATTTTGTTATAGAGAGAGAAATATCCGACAAAAGGAATATTGCATTAAGATTGTCGGCCTCTAAGGCACGATTACATGTGAGTCATCTTTCCTTATAAAGGAAAGAATGACGTAGACTGATGTCACCTGAAAGTGACATGTAACCGTTTTATAACTACTGATGTTTAACAACTACTGAAGATGTCAACAACTGACATCTTCTTACAAATGTTCCTAAGTGTTAAACATCTCATTTACAACTACTGAAAAACATAAAACTACTGAAACTACAACAACTGAAGAACAACCTCTTCAGTTGTTTACAAGTACTGAAAAGAAAAATAAACAAACTACTGAAAGGAAAAGAAAACTACTGAAGAAGAAAAACCATCACAACAACTGAAGAAGCCCTCTTCAGCTGTTGTCATCAGCTGTTAACATCAGCTGATGTCTTCAGTACTTGAACATCAGACTTTGTCTTTCAGCTGTTGATCTTCAGTCTTTGTCTTCAGTACTTGTTGAAGTCTTCAGACTTTAGATCTTCAGCTGTTGTCTCAGTCTTTGTCTTCAGTACTTCAGACGTACTTCAGCAGTTGTATTCTTCAGACTTTGTAGAACAGCTGATCAGGTCTTCTTCAGCTGTTGTGATGTCTTGTGGGACTTAGAGGTTTCTCTGATCAGGCTCATTGGTTCTTTTGGTCCACAAACTCCCCCTGAACCAATGCAGCCAAAACCTCTAAGTTATTGACGAGTCCCACTTATTTTGGCAGATAGATTGGTCTCTTAATCCTCTTGATCAGATGAGAAGTGACCCTTTTTCAGCACCGGCCTGGAAGAAGTCTCTGATGATCTGTTTGGCATGATATGGTTGGGAGCTCTGTATTGGGGACTTGGACACCGAGCTGTTGCCCCAACCATGAGATCTACTTCCCGTGTATCAGCCTATATGATTCCCTGGTGTAAGCCCTTAAAAACATGATTTGCTCATCCATTGTCAGCACCTCGGGCACACCATCAAATAATCCTTCTCGGCCATACACTTCAGATATGTACTTGGCCTGTTTTCCATTCTTGAGCTCAACGTGGTTATTTGTCTATAGCAAACTCATCTGGATGAGTCCTTCTAAGAGCAGGTTGAGCTCTTCTTGTTTGAAGTTTTCAAGTCGTTTGTAAACCAATCCCTTCTTTATAATTTTGTTCTCTAACATCTTTTGAGGTGGTTGTTGGCTTCATAGGCTTTCTTGAACTCTTCAACAATTTCCCAGGGGACACTACAAGCACCACAGTGATGTCTTCGTCGACAACTCTCTTCACTTGGCCCTTGTATCTTGAAGGAATTTCTTTCTTGACAATCCGGTGTGCCACCCTAGGATCAGGCCATATCCTTACTCTTTCCCTTTGGTATTGAAGGTATTAGCAAGGGTGTACAATCTTAATACTTCTTTCTTCATGCTGATCATTGAAGAGGATGTAGCATATGCTTTGTCAATGCTTTTCAGCATTTCCTCATCATGTTTTTGCATCTGTTCCTCTTCAATCTTTATCATTACATCATGCATTTGAGAAGCAGGAGTGATGGACATTGGTTTAGCCTTAGGCAAAGTAATGACTGCAGAGAGTGGCAGTCTGTCTTCATCCTCCTCTTCATCTTCATCAGGCCTCAGTACTTTCTTTTCTTTTGGCTAGGTACATCACTGGCAATGGGTTTTAGGGGTAAAGGATTTGGTTTTGGGTTGGATGGTTGGTTTAGAGGGTAAAGGAGTTGTTTTAGTGGGTTGTGGAGATAGTGATTTTGAGGATTGAGGCTTTTCAGACTGTTTTAGCATTTTGGCTGTAAGGGAGGCTTTGGTAAATTTTGTCAGTTCTTTTCGATTCCCAACCCCAGCTTCATTCAATACCTCAATCACTAAACCTTTGGAGTATTCTTCAGACGAACAAATCTTGGTGGTTATTGCCAAGATGTTGTCCCTGGTCCAGGCCCTTATTTCCATTAGAGATCTTCCCAAGTATTTAGCTATAAATCTGATCATTATCTCCAGCCTTTCTCTTTCTAAGGCATCATAGCTAGCCCATCTTGAATTGATCTCCTCTGTTTCCATCCTTCTGATCTCGGAGTCTAGTTGTTTGATGTCAAAACCCTGCCTATACAACTGCTCAATGATTTTATCCATTGAACGGTTATGGTTGGCGTCAGCTTCTTTCACCATATCCTTCAGCTCCTTCTCCTTCTCAGACTCTCCTTTTCTCTTTTGATATGTGACATGAAAGTCTTTTTGACTTTCATTCACTTCAGCTCCCTTCACACTCTCCTTCTCCTTCTCATTTACAACCTCAGATTCTTTCGCCTTCTCCCCATCTATCCTCTTCCTTTTTCCTTTAACTAACTGACTCTCCCCCTTTGGTTGCATTGGGTGCAAGGGTTTGAGCAGTAGAAAGGGATTTAGTCACCAACTCCTCCACCAAGGGTTGTATTATTGTAGGAAGCCTCTCATCAATGGCTTTGATCACTATATCTGTGATCATGGGAGTGATGAGAGGTAGGGAATTTTGAAGGGTAGCAACTGATTGATCAGGATGGTTCTGTTCCTGAGAATCAGTGCCGAAAGCAGAGGCTGGTGGCTTGGAAGTATATACTGGCTCAGTGTGTAGGGGACCTTCAGAAGAAGGTGCCATCTGTGGGTGTATTGTGGTGGCAGATGGACTTGCATCCTGAGACATCTTGGCCAGCAGCTCTTTGAGTCTGCTAACCTCATCCTCTAGAATGGTGTTTTGAGCAACTACATCATAGAAGAAGCTCAGGTCATCATCAGTTGTGACTGAATCACCTGACCTCCTGACAAAGTCAGAATGAACATGCCTTGAGTGTAGATCAATTATAGCATGTGCCCCTTGTTCTCGGTTCTGGGGACTTCCAGCCTCAGGACTATGTCCTTCATCAGCTGTTGCCACTGGTGAGGACTAGAGATTTTACCAACTGCATCCTGGTCATTTGCTGAGTCAGGAGCAGTGGCAGCCTCACCAGAAGTTCGCACCTCCTTATCTACACTAGAAGATGGAACATGATAACCCCTGTGCTGTGGGTTGACAGAAGCATTGTGATCCTCCCCCTCAGGTGTTGAGGTTATCCCAGTAGTAATGGTGTCTGGTGGGTGGGGGGTGAGGAATGCAACTGCGTCAGCACTTTTGCAACAATGATAGTAGGGCTTTGAGGGGCGGTTGCATCAGAGAGGGTGTGGAAGCAGTGTGCACCCGGGACAGTGGTGCTCTTCAATGGTAATCCCCTCAAGTGAGGAGGATCCCAGCATTGTGGCTTCCCTTTGAGTGGTTGCTTCAGGTTCCTTTTGAGAGGAAACTGAGCGGCTTCAGTTGGTGGAGTCACAGTCTCTACTGGGGGGTTATTTCCAGCAGAGATAACCTGCGTTGGTGCAGCAGGAGCATCCACAGGGGACTCAATTCCCTGAGTAGCTTTCTTAGGCTTCTTCTTGTGGGTTTGGAGGGGACTTTGGATTGGAGGTGGAGGCTGTGGGTTCCAGCTGCGTGGGTTGCGCAGCTTGGCAGCCTGTTTGAGAGTTTGGTCAGTGTTGTGTCGGGAGTATACCTCCGGCAATACAGCCAAAGCAGGGACTCCCAGACCAACTAGTCCCTCAGCAGAAAGCTGATTCTCTATTATGGCCATATAAAACCGAGGATATAGTATCCAACGGTTAGAAAGTGGTTTTGTGGCCATATCCTTGAGTTCAAGAAAAATTATTTCAGAAAAGTTTAGTGGTTCTTGTTCAAGGATAGAGAACAATACCTGTTGCCATCTGGAAGACAGTTGATCCCAAGAGGAAGTCTTCGGAGCCAGGCAAACATTTACCATATGAAATAATAATCGTTCAGCATCTGGAAAATGTTTCTTCAGGATTGTTGAAGCACTAAGATCACCCTGATCCATGTTGTCCAAAGGAAAGATCAAGTTGGCGCTTAGGATATCCAACAGGGTAGGCAGCATCATCTAACAGTAATATTTGGCGGATGGTAGCAGTAGAGATGACCACCTTATGCGAGTTGATAGATGAAAGGATAGATTCTCCATTAACGGTCGCATTCATCCAGAACTGACGTAGCGAATCGGCATAAATGATTGGATTTAAAAGGAAAGCCGTTTTTAGTGGGGATTGGACCATAAGATCTATAGCATTTTCAAATTTGGTCCAGAAGGGCGATTTTGTAAGGTACGCGACACAGTTGTGTCGAGGTTTGAGTTGCATGGTCGCCATTAATGAAGGTGAAAGGTTTTCAGAGCTTTTGAAAAGTTAGGTCGTGAAAGAATGAAAAACTCTGAAAGAGGGATCAGGTATATATAGGGTACGGGTTATGAAACGACTGAAGGTTTTGGTGTTAGTCATCAGTATTTGAAGCTACTGATGACGTTGTATTAACTTTCAGACGTTTGAAACGACTGATGGTATTGGTGTGGTCAGCAGTTATAAAACAACTGAAGACATGGTGTTTACAATCAGACGTTGAAACAACTGAAGTCTCTGATTTAGGCATCAGTAGTAGTTAACTACTGAAGACAAGGTGGACGTCAGATGTTGAAACAACTGAGGACTTGGTATTAGTCATCAGTAGTTGTGAAACTACTGAAGACCGTGGTTTTGCCATCAGTTGTTGTAAACAACTGAAGACTTGGTGTTAGTCATCAGTAGTTATGAAACTACTGAAGACATGGTATTGCTTCAGTTGTTTATAAAGAAACAGCAGTTTGTGAACTACTGAAGAGAGAGTACTCATCAGTAGTTGTCGTCAATTCATAGCCTTTCAGCTGTTTCATACTGTCCTCAACACTTACTCATCAGCTTTTAGCTGTTTTCAGTAGTTTCATAGGACATCAGTACTTATCTGTTTCTACTGATTTCAGTAGTTGTAACTACATCAGTAGTGTAGAACAGATAAAGTACAGTACTTAAAGCATTTAGCCTTCAGTAGTTATAAAAACTACTGAGGGTAAAATAACTCATCAGTACTTATATGTGACATGGTTACCAATGATCATCAGTAATTACTGAGATCATCAGTAGTTGTCACTTATTCTAGCTGCAGCATACCAAGCCTTAACACCAGGTTGTGGAAAGTTGAACTATCCAAAGGCTTAGTAAAAATGTCTGCAAGCTCATCAGCACTAGGCACAAACATAGGATTAATTAGACCCTTTTCAAAACAATCTCTTATAAAATGATGTCTAATTTCTATATGTTTGGTCCTAGAGTGCTGGACAGGATTTTTGACAATGCAAAGAGCTGAAGCACTATCCATTAATAATGGAGTCTTAGTCTCTGTAATGCCATAATCCAAAAGTTGATTCTGAAGCCAGAGTATTTGGGATGTACAACTTGCAGCAGCAATGTACTCGGCTTCAGCAGTGGATGTAGCAACAGATGTTTGTTTCTTACTCTGCCAAGAAATCAAACAGTTGCCTAGGAATTGGCATCCACCAGAAGTTGATTTCCTGGTCAACTTACATCCTGCATAGTCACTATCAGAGAAAGCAACTAATTTGCAAGAATGTCCAGTGGAATACCATAAGCCTAGAGATTGTGTGCCTTGCAGATATCTAAAGATCCTCTTGACTGCAATCAGATGAGACTCCTTAGGTGCAGCCTGAAATCTAGCACAAACACATGTAGCAAACATAATATCTGGTCTAGAAGCTGTTAAATACATCAAGGAACCAATCATACATCTGTAAAGGGTTTCATCAACACCTTTACCTTTCTGATCAACATCCAATTGTGTGGTGTTGCACATGGAGTAGAACAATTTACAGTTTTGTAAATCAAACTTATTCAAAAGATCTTTTGTGTATTTAGACTGATGAATGAAAATTCCATCAGCTTTTTGTTTGATTTGCAAACCTAGAAAGAACTGTAATTCTCCCATTGCACTCATTTCAAACTTCTGTTGCATTAAGGTTTGGAAATCCTCACACAATGGGGATCAGAGGATGCAAATATAATATCATCAACATAAATTTGAACAAGTAGCTTATGCTGATCCACCTTCTTAATAAATAAAGTTTTATCTATGGAGCCTCTAGTGAAATTATTCTGTAGAAGAAAGTTTGATAAGGTCTCATACCAAGCTCTAGGTGCTTGTTTCAACCCATAAAGAGCTTTATCAAGCTTATATACCCATTCTGGGTGCTTATTATCCTCAAAGCCTGGTGGTTGACACACATAAACTTCTTCTTTTATTGTACCATATAGAAAAGCACTTTTGACATCCATTTGGAAAACTTTAAGATTGTGGAGTGCAGCATAGGCTAAAAACAATCTAATTGCCTCCAGTCTGGCTACAGGGGCAAAGGTTTCATCATAATCAATACCTTCTTCTTGTGCAAACCCCTGCACAACCAGTCTGGCCTTGTTCTTAACAATTAGCCCATTTTCATCAGTTTTATTCCTAAACACCCATTTAGTGCCTATTGCACACTTACCTGGGGGTAGAGGAACAAGCTCCCACACTTGCTGTTTCTTGAACTGAAGAAGCTCAAGCTGCATGGCTTCAACCCATCCATTGTCCCTCAAAGCAACATGATAGTTCTTCGGCTCTAGCTGACTGATGAAGAGAGCATAGAAGCAGAAATTGGACAACTGGCTTCTGGTTGAGACACCAGCATTGATATCACCAAGGATTTGAGATATTGGGTGATTTTTCAGCTCTTGGTAAACAATCAAATCTGTGCAAGTATTTGTAGGGTCTTCAGCAGCAGCAGATGTTGATGCAGATTCTTGAAACCATGAAGATGGTGGCAACTCAAATGAAGTTGAGGATGCAGAAATCTCATCAGCATTTGTTGTGGATGGTGCGGCTGGAGCTACAGGAGCATCAGGTTTAGAGGACTCAGGCAGTTGATCACTAAACCTGAAGAGGTGATTACTACTATCATCATCATCTTCAGTAGTAACACCAGGTGGTGAACTGTTGACAGGAGCAACAGCAGGAGATTGATAAGGAACATATTGCAGTATGTCCAAATCAAAGAGCTCCACAGGGCTTTGTGGAATCTTGTCCTTTGGAGATTCATTGAACTTGACATGTAAAGTCTCTTCAACCATCTTTGTTCTGCAGTTGAAGACTCTGTATGCCTTGCAAGTTGATGAATAACCAACAAAATACCCTGCATCCACCTTAGGATCAAATTTCTGGAGCTGATCCTTTGTGTTGAGAATGAAACAGGGACACCCAAATGCTCTAAAAAATGAAATGAGAGGGGCCAAATGATGTAGAACTTCATATGGAGTCTTCATCAACCTCTGATTTATTAGCACTCTATTCTGCACATAGCATGCTGTGTTGACAGCTTCAGCCCAAAAGGTCAATGGCAGTCCAGAATCAGCCAACATAGACCTTGCAGCTTCAATGAGGGTCCTGTTCTTTCTCTCCACAACTCCATTCTGTTCAGGAGTTCTTGGAATACTAAACTGTCTCTTTATTCCCTTGGAAAGGTAGAATTCATCAAGTGTATTGTTCCTGAATTCTGTTCCATTATCACTTCTAATACACTTGACTGAGAGGGAATACTGCTTCTCAGCATACAACACAAAGTTTATGATCTTCTGTGCAGCTTCATCCTTTGAATGTAGAAAGAAAGTCCATACAAATCTGGAGTAATCATCCACAATTACCAGACAGTATTTTTTCTGTGCCATGCTCATCACTCTCACAGGACCAAAGAGATCCATGTGAAGAAGTTGTAAGCAGGCAGTGGACTTTGGTTCTTCAATAGGTGGAAATGAAACCTTGTGCTGTTTTCCTTTCAAACAAGCAGTGCAGTTGTTTTCACACTTGAACTCCTTCATAGGCATTCCCCTTACTAAACTATGGTGTATCAGCTGATTCATGTTCTTGAAATTAACATGTCCCAGCCTTCTATGCCATAGATTAGATTCTTGAGGAGAGGCCTTGGAAAATAGGCAAGGATGGCCTTTGAGATCAATTTTCTTGGAAAGATCTAAGGCATACACTCTTCCTGTCCTGTTGGCCTTCAGGAGAGTGTGAGCATCCAATACCTTGTCAATCAAACTCAGAACTTTGGATGACAGAATCCTGCAGTTCTGGCTTGTGAAAAGGGCAACATGGCCTTTGTCACACAATTGACTGACACTCAAAAGATTATACTTGAGATTTTCCACATGGTTGACATCATCAAACTTTATTTCCCCATTGGAAACAAAGCCCTTCCCGATGATGTAACCTCTTGCATCATTGCCAAAAGAAACAAATCCCTTCCTTCCTGGAGAGTAGTCATTAAGAAGTGAGTTGTTCCCAGTCATATGCATAGATCCCCCACTGTCTACATACCAGATGCTACTTTGGCATGTTGAAGAAACTGCATAAATAAACAATCAGTTAGTTTTGGAGACCCAAACCTTTTTGGTTTTGGGCCTGGTCTCATCAACAGATGGTAAACTAACAGGTTTATTGGACACAATAGCTTGAGGTGAAGGAGATGGTGTAGAAGAGGAATCCTTCGGCTTGGATCTCCTTTTCTGGGGTTTCAACACAGGGCCATCAAGTTGGTTAACTCTTCCAACAGATGTTGAACCATCATTACCAGCTGTGTCTGATTCTGGGAGAGAGCTTTCAGCTCTTCAGACACATTGGTATTGGTGTTTGATGATGAGTTCTTGTGTTGCACCATCTTCTTTTGAGCAACCTCAGCTATTGCCTGTTGCACTCCTTCCTTTTTAGATTTCTTTTTGGTCATAGGAGTAACAGGATTTGATGCTGCTGGTACAAACTTGGACTCAAACTCAGTTTTCATTTTAGCCAAATTTTCTTTAATTTTCTCTTTTGTTTGAGTTTGGATCCCTTTTTGTACCAACAATCATCTGTGAGATGATTGAATAGACCACATATTTCACATGGTTTCTTCTTCATCTTCTGTTGATCATCAACTAAAGAAGATGAAACTACTGAAGACTTGCTCTTCAGCAGTTTAGAAGCACTTTTTGCCTTCTTGTCAACTTCCTTAGTAGGCTTCAAATCCTTCCTACTGACAGTTTTCTTCTCTTCAGTGCTGTCAGTCATTAGGATTTGAACTCCAGATGTTATCCCCTGCTCTCCAGTACCCTCAGTACTTCTAGGGATAACACTTGGGTTGATCAACTCATTGATCATGTGAGTGTCAGCAGTTGAACCATCAATATCAGCTGATAGGTTCACAGAGGGATTACTACTGACTTCAACTACTGATGGTGCTTTATCAAGTAGTGAATCACATGATGAGGTGGATTGGTCATTACTTTCTCCATCAGATTCCGCTCCTGCTCTTGAAGCAAAAACTGTAGGAGCAGTGTGATTATAACCAATTCCAAACTTCACATTGGAAGCTGTTTGCTTACTAAGAAGCATTTCAAAGCCCTTGCAAGATTGTACCCATCGATCACACTCTACCTGGGTGACAGCAAGAGTATCTTTGAGGTCTTTGTACTTCTCTAAGAGTACATCCTCCCTAGCCTTATCATCAGAAATTTGGCATTTTAATTTGTAAATCTCATCAGTTTTCTCTTTTAGCACAGACTCAAACTCAGCTTTATTTTTGGAAATTGTTTGTTCTAGCTCTACATTTTTATTGATTAAAGCCACATTTGCTTCTCTAATAGAGGCAAATGCTGCTATGCAAGTTTCAGAACATAATTTGGCCTTAGCCTCAGAGGATACCTGTGATACCTGTGTTGAAGAGGTATTTGAGGATGATCCATCAGAGGATTCCAAAGCCATGAGAGCTAGATTTCCAAAAGGATGCTCACCACCATGTTGACCAGCACCTGAGAACAGTTGTTCATTACCAGACACATCATCTGGTAAACTGCTCCAGTCAACAACTCCTGGTGTGAAGAAGCTGTGTTGTTGAAGTTGATTAGGTTGATGAGATTGGGATGGTTGAGGCTCAGGGAGTGCATGTGGTTGCTGAGCAGTGGGTGCTTGAACCTGGCCTGGTTGTGGCATGTAATAGCAGGGGTATGGATATGGCATTGGCCCCTGTGGAACAAAATATGCAGGAGATTGTGGTTGATGATGATAACCAGAATTGACAGGTTGTTGCCCTCTGTTTTGTTGACTATTGCCAGGGAAAGTCACAAAAGGTGCAGGAGAGTTAGATCCAGATGATCTACATTCTCTTGCAAAGTGCCCAAGCCTGTGGCATTTATGGCACTTCAACTTACTCTTGTCAAAACCAACTTTGGTTTTGCCAGAGAGTCCTGGGAATTTCCTTCCAGTTCTTTTGTAGAACTTCTGAGATCTGATATTTATCAAGGCCATTTGGCTCAAAATATCCATCTCTTCTAAGTCATCATCAGCAATCCCCTTGAGATCATCCATGATGAAACATAGATTGTCACTATTACTACCAGCAGAATAACTATCAACACTCACAAAGGCAGGCTCAGAAGTGTTTGTAGAGAAATCAATATGCTCATCATACTGGCTTTCAGATGACGCATATTCTGACTCTTGATGTCCAATCAGGCGCAGTGTTCCCTTGGACAAAATCCTCAGTGAGCTTGCCAGATGAAACCAATTTCCTTTTCTGCTCTATCTCTCTCTCGAATGTAAGCAGTTTCCCATGAAGTTGGGTGAGAGATAGGCGATCAACATCAGCATTTGAGCGTAGAACAATGGTATATGTGTTCCATCTCTCAGGCAGTGATCTTAAAAATCTATGGTTCATCTGACTCCTGGTATATTCATGTTTAACCATTTTCAATTCAGAGATTAAACATGAAAACCGCTCAAATTGTTGAGTCAGAGTCTCACCCTTTCTATGAGAGAAAGTCTCATATTGTTGGGCGAGGATTTCCCTGTTGTTTGCTAAAACCTCATCAGTACCACCAAATTGTTCTTTGATGGCATTCCAGAGGTCATGAGCAGACTCACAATGCAGAAGCCCAGAGTAAATCTCATTAGGAATAGCCATAGCCAAAATTCCATGGGCTTTTGCATCGATTTCAAACAACTTCTTGTCCTCATCGGAGTATTGCTCCTTCTTCTTTGGAACCAACTGGTTTGTTTCCGGATCATTCACCATTGGCTTATGTGGTCCATGTACCACAGATGTCCAACAACTGAGCTATTGACAGACAGGTGATGGAGCAATCTTCTCTGCCAAATGTTATACTCATTCCTCACCAAGATCGGAGGCTTGGTAGAGGATCCAGTATTGAAAGGATCATTAGAAGAAGTAGTCATTGTGGAAAATCAGACAGATTCAAGTAAAATCACAATAAATTTAGCTCAAAACCACACAGAACCTCAAATAAAACGGCCAGAAGCGATACACTCTCAATCTCTATAACAGATCCTTGCGAATTTTGCTAATTCGATTAAACTTAGAGCGATTGAACAGTTTCAATGATCAATTGTTAGATCGATCAATGATTAAAAAGCTCTGATAACATTTGTTAGGATCTCAGCCTTGGTTTAATCGATTGAACAGATATAGCAGCGGAATAGCTCAGAATTAGACAAATTCAAACAAGAACAATTGATATAAAACGATAAAAGAATTTTGTTATAGAGAGAGAAATATCCGACAAAAGGAATATTGCATTAAGATTGTCGGCCTCTAAGGCACGATTACAGGTGAGTCATCTTTCCTTATAAAGGAAAGAATGACGTAGGCTGATGTCACCTGAAAGTGACATGTAACCGTTTTATAACTACTGATGTTTAACAACTACTGAAGATGTCAACAACTGACATCTTCTTACAAATGTTCCTAAGTGTTAAACATCTCATTTACAACTACTGAAAAACATAAAACTACTGAAACTACAACAACTGAAGAACAACCTCTTCAGTTGTTTACAAGTACTGAAAAGAAAAATAAACAAACTACTGAAAGGAAAAGAAAACTACTGAAGAAGAAAAACCATCACAACAACTGAAGAAGCCCTCTTCAGCTGTTGTCATCAGCTGTTAACATCAGCTGATGTCTTCAGTACTTGAACATCAGACTTTGTCTTTCAGCTGTTGATCTTCAGTCTTTGTCTTCAGTACTTGTTGAAGTCTTCAGACTTTAGATCTTCAGCTGTTGTCTCAGTCTTTGTCTTCAGTACTTCAGACGTACTTCAGCAGTTGTATTCTTCAGACTTTGTAGAACAGCTGATCAGGTCTTCTTCAGCTGTTGTGATGTCTTGTGGGACTTAGAGGTTTCTCTGATCAGGCTCATTGTTCTTTTGGTCCAACACGAAGACTTTTAGTAACATGCTTTATTGATGTACGTTCCATAAGCTGGACCCACTTCCGCGAACCTCAGAAAATCACCAACTTACATGAGTTGGTGAAAAGATCCTGTTTTGGTAACTGTACATTGAGGTCTTGAGTCTGTAACTTTTACTTTATGTACTTATCCTTTTTGTAATAGACAAGGATGTGAGCTATGGCATGTCTAGCACAAGTCAAAAGGCAATGCCTTTTGACTCTACAATTGATTTTGTTATATGTTAGTCAATTGTATCAAGCTGGCTTAGTATAGAAGGCATAGGATGAGTATAAGTGTATCTATGTTCTTGTATCTTTCGATATGCTTTTGTAACACTTGTAATAGAACATAGAGAATGCAATATAATGCATTCTCGAAAACCAAATATTTGTGTTCTTTGTGTTCTGTCTCTATATTACTTGTGTTCTAGTGTCATACTTGGTTAATCCAGTTACTGTTTGATCTAAGTTGTTTATCTCCTTTTTGTGTTGTTGTGTTGTAAATTATACCCTTTAACGACCTTGCATTGGTATTAGAGCATTCCCGGCTCTTGATATAAGATCTCACCATCTAAGATCCCTCCACACACAAATACTAAAACTTTTCAAAGGGCAGCTATTTCCAAAACTGATATGGAAACTTCCCTACTGATCACTCTTGATGAGTTTGATACTGGTGGTTTAAGAATGAAAGGTTTTATCAGGTCTCTTGATTCAAAAATTTGGGAGTCTATTGAGATGGACCTTTCATACCCAGCACCCCTTCTGCTATTGGTGCTAGTATGATTCCCAAAGATGTGGCTAACTACTCTGATAAAGATAGGAAGAGAGTAGAGATAGACAGAATAGCCATGACAGCTCTTCAAACTGCCCTTCCAAACTCTGTATACAGAGGTTTCAAGAAGTGCAAAACAGCCAAGCAGCTATGGGATGCACTGAAACTGATGTTATGAGGGTCTTCTGAAGCCAAGGAGAACAAGAAGGATCTCCTGAAGCAGCAGTTTGAAAACTTCACCTTTAAAACAGGTGAAACCATGACTCAGCAGTATTTTAGGTATGTTGAGATTGTGGATACCCTAGTGGATGGAGGAGTTTCTCTTGAAAACAGAGACATTGTAAGGAAGTTCATGTCCTCACTTCCTAGGCAATGGACACACTACTGTGTGGTGATCAAGAGAACTGAAAATCTCAAAACTCTTACTCTGACAGAGTTATATGGGATTCTCAGTGGCTACCAGATGGAGATGAACATGCAAGGTTCATCTGGCAACTCTAACAATCAAATGGGTTCGGCCCTACATGTGATTGAAAGGGATAGCATAGAAACCAAACATCATCTCTTATGCTACCCTGACAATTCACCAAAGGGTCCTTTCATCACCTTTCCAGAGACACCAAGGGAGAACTACACTCAAGGAAGTCCATTCCAAAAGACAAGATCTTCTCAAGCTTTTATGTCTTCTGATGAAAGCTTTGGCAACTCTTTTTTCACTCTTGAAGACCTGGACTGTATCCATCCAAATGATCTGGAATACATGGAAATAGTCCAGCAGATGGCTCTTCTCACTCACAGAGCCAAGAAGTTCTACAAGAGGACTGGAAGGGAGTTTCCAAGCAATGCAACCAGTGGAAAGTTTGGACTGGACAAAGACAAAGTCAAGTGTTACAACTGTAACTTGATGGGCCACTTTGCCAGAGAGTGTAAGGCACCTAGAAAAAATGGTGGCCAAACACAATCCAGACCAAACTACATTGACAAAGCTCTCCATAATGAGAATTCAAAGCAGCAAGCTGCTATTGCTGTTGAAGAAGGAGGCTTTGACTGGAGCTTTCAGGTGGAAGATGCTTCTCCAAACCAAGCACTAATGGCTGATCATGATGATGCCAAGGTATTATAACATCTTTGTACTCCTGAATGCATTGCTAAAGTTAACAGGTACAGGTCCTTCAACTTGGAACTGAGATCTGCTTTGAGTCCTTAAGCATTTTAAAATCTAATTTTAGAAAGTCTGAAAATGATTATAAGCTGAAAGTAGAGGACTTAGAGAAAACCATTTCAGTTCTAAAACACGAACACACAGATTTTAGGACTCAGATCAAAGATCTCATAACCAAGTTAATTGAGTGCCAGGCTGAGCTTGTGATCAGCAAAGCCAGGGCAGAAAAGAGTGTTCTTGAAGAAGAGACCTTCAAGAACATGATATCCTTATCCCTGCACAACAAAGTGTGCTATCAAAACAAGCAGGGACTAGGATCCAATGAGATAGC
The DNA here is from genome assembly GCA_025506515.1 of Flaveria trinervia. Lineage (NCBI taxonomy): Eukaryota > Viridiplantae > Streptophyta > Magnoliopsida > Asterales > Asteraceae > Flaveria > Flaveria trinervia. Next base: position 38,495,269 of record CM046447.1, read on the forward strand.
TCCTCCACACACAATCTTGTCAGTAATGTTGGATCAAAAAACAATGAGCCTGATCAGAAAAACCTCTAAGTCCCACAGACATTACAACTGCTGAAGAAGATCACAACAGCTGAAGACATCAGCTGATTACAAGGTCTGAAGACAAAGTCTAAAGACAAGATCTAAAGATTTCTACTGAAGATAAAGTCTGAAAGTAAAGTACTAAAGACAAAGTCTGAACGTGAAGTACTGAAGACAAAGTCTGAAGCTATCAGCTGAAGACAACGTGTCACACCTCAAAATCCACTTGCGGAGTTTTACCGCGAGGCGTGTGAACAAACCAGGATCACAGTCAATAGTTACTCAAAACGACTCTATATGCCATAAAATAACAAAATCAACCAAAACACCAACGTTAAATAATGCGGAAGCGTTTTTGAAAACAACCCAAGTCTATAAAGTATAACTTATGGCAAAACAAGTGCCAAACCAAAAGTAAACCATAATTGTTAAAATGTCACATTGTCTTGAAGCATAATGTCTTAAATGAAGTGAACCGTGCAGTGCTCCTATGGCAAGCAAGTTAAGGACCTGAGAAAAGCATACTAAAATGTCAACACATAGGTTGGTGAGTTCAAGAGTTTGTGTTCAATAAACATATAAACAGTTGCGATAAATATAAGCAGTGTATGGTAATAGATAGCTAGTCTATTATCAGCAAATTTTAATACATAGTGATTTTGCAATTGAAGCTGACTATGATAGTTGTTGCCTCCTGTCACGACTTACCATGTCGTGACAATGATCAATAGGACAAATTGCACCCGGTTGACCTCGAGTCACACAGGTGGGGCTCGTCAGACCCAGTAGTACTACCCAAGTTTCCCCGCTATTAAATATTAACAATTCAAAAGTGTGAGGACTTTTCTCATGGTAAACAGCACTATATTAATATTATACACAACTTAAATCAAAAAAGCGTTCGTATAAATACAGTATGCTATCTCCCCCAAAAGAGATTAAGTAAAGAGTGGGGCATGAACTCACCTGATGTATGCAAAGGTTCTTAGGGTTTATTTTGAGAAACGAGAGGATAGCCAACCTTCACAGGTTACCTAGATCATGTGAGTACATAAGTACGTGTAAATAAAAGACATGTGAAACCCTAATCATACCAAAATCAAAGACTCAAGCTTCCAGACAAATAGACACGTTTGACCTAGTTGACCCGTTGGTGACATTATGAGTTATAATTCAAATAAAGCCAATGAGCACATACAACATACATGATAAGCATTCAAACAGTATCATACATATGCTATATCAACCAGGTGTATCACATAGATCATCATACAATCAAGTACTATACAAGTCATGCGAATCTAGAACATTAACATAACCACTAGCTACAAAACAACTAACATGTCATACAAGGTTCAACCATTCATCACATGCCATGTGAAGCCACTCACGACTTCACATCCTAAACCCTGCCAATCCTACTAAGTAGGGGCCTCAGATCCGCACGCGTGTATAATGATCACAACCAAATTTTTAAGCATATGCATTGCATCACAACATCACAACAATCAATTATCAGACCCAAGCATGATGTCCTACTACTACACAACATCCAAACCATACATGATTACCAATTCAATTATCACCCATGATTATCCAAACATGCCATACAACTAATTTAACACGTTCTATCACACTAGAATCCATCCTTGAACAATAGCAAGTTCCTATCATCCCAAACATGATCAAACATCATACTTCAACGTTTACACAAATAAAGTTTCCCTTTTGGAAAGAATATCCAAAATCTATCAAACATCCAAAGCATACATGAATTCATCAATAATATACCAATTCAAGCTCATACTAACATCTAGACATGATCAACAACACTAAACACCTCAATCCAACAATCTTCATAAACAAAAGTTTCTACTTTGGCAAGCTATGATCAATCATCATCAAATTAAAGATTTCTAGCATTCATAATATCAATCTAGCATCTAATTATCATCATGAACCCATCCATAACATCAATCCATCATAGATCACTACTACATGCAAAATAAAGTTACTATTCTTAGTAACCTATGAACAATGCATCAAAATCCCAACTTTCTTGCATAATCAACGTATTCTAACATTCATACAACCCAATTATCATCAAACATTCATCAAACAATCATCAACATCACATAATCAAGCCATTTTCGAATTAGGGTTTGCTTAACACCAAAAATTCATGATCAAATCCCTAAAAACATATAATTCTTGCATAATCGACGTTAACTAACATGTATACAATCTAACTAACATGTTAACATCATCAAACAACATCAATTTCGACTCCATGAATGCCAATTCACGAATTAGGGTTCGGCCATATGAACAACTCACAAAAACGTGAAAAATCTAAACTTTAAACAAGTTTAACTTGCAATTGATGATTCCAACAAGTTATGCACCTTGTAATCGAACGAAATCGAGGTCTAGAGGCTGGATTTGATGAATTCGAAGATGGAGAGGGAGAGGGAGGGAGGTCGCGGCCGATGGGGATGGCTTGGGGGCTAGGGTTTTGTTTTAATTAATTTAATTTACATATTTACCCTTTAACCCTTGTGTTTTGTATTTTGTAAAAACTAAGTTTTAAACTCTTTGTAAAGTGTTTTAACTTCATAATATAAGATATAAACTTATCAAGTTCATTATATATCTTATCTTTATAAAAACACAAGACATACGAATAAATAGACACGTTTCCGCGTTACGCGATAAATTCTTTAATTAATTGTTTATAAATGTGTAAACACATAAACATAACCCAATATTCACATAATCACTTAGATTCACATCAAATTAACATAATCATTATATTAGGTCACCAACGTTCAACGACAACTAGTGTGTGCTCACGACACGTGTTAACAAGACTTAACGGAACTAACGGAGTTTGATAACGGAAATTTACCGGATGTCACATTATCCCCATGTTGAAAGAATTTTCGTCCCGAAAATTGCGTTACATGGTGAGAGTGTTCCATCACTGGTTTCCATCACTGGTCTACTGCATTGGCACACAGAAATCGAAATCGTGTGAGTTTTGGATGAGTTGTCACATCATCCATAGTTGAAAGAAATTTCGTCCCGAAATTTAAATCAATACCTTCGTCTGCTGGCATCGTTCCTTCGAATAGTTGAGGGTACTTAAGCTTCATTTGATCTTCCGTTCCCATGTGAATTCCGGTCCACGTCGCGAATTCCAACGGATTTTAACAATAGGTATCTTGCTCTGCTTAAGTGTTTTCACCTCACGGTCCATCACCTCCACTGGTTCCTCAATAAAACGCAATTGTTCATCCACCTGAATTTCTTCTAGTGGTACGACCGTCGTTTCATCAGTTATGCACTTCTTCAAGTTTGAGACGTGAAATACATCATGAATTCCACTTAGCGAATCAGGTAGGGCTAATCGATATGCTACTGGACCTACTCTTTCCACAATCTCAAATGGTCCAACGTACCTCGGATTTAGTTTCCCTCGTTTACCAAACCGAACTACGCCTTTCCATGGTGAGACTTTCAACAAAACTTGTCACCAACCTGAAACTCTAACGGTTTCCGTCTCTTGTCAGCATAACTCTTTTGCCTGTCTCGCGCTGCAGCCATACGGTTCCGTATCTGTATAATTTTCTCAGTCGTCTCATGAATAACTCGGGACCTATTATTTGACTATCACCAATTCCGCCCAGCAAACCGGTGATCGACATTTTCTCCCGTACAACGCCTCGAAAGGTGCTGCTTGTATACTAGTGTGATAACTGTTGTTATAAGAGAATTCCACCAATGGCAGGTGAATTTCCCAGTTATTCCGAAGTCAATCACACAAGCACGTAGCATATCCTCCAACGTCTGTATAGTACGCTCACTCTGACCATCCGTCTGTGGATGATATGCAGTACTCATATCCAAACGTGTACCCAAGGATTTCTGCAATGATTGCCAGAAATGTGACGTGAAACGAGCGTCACGGTCAGAGATAATTGAGATCGGTACCCCGTGTCTCGAAACGATCTCCTTGAGGTACAGGCGAGTTAACTTCTCCATCTTGTCGGTTTCCTTTATTGCAAGGAAATGAGCAGACTTTGTCAATCGATCCACAATAACCCATATCGTGTCACAACCAGTACTAGTCCGGGGTAGTTTAGTAATAAAGTCCATGGAGATTTGTTCCCATTTCCACATTGGAATCTCGGGTTGTTGTAATAGTCCGGATGGTTTTTGATATTCCACTTTTACTTTTGAGCAGGTCAAACACTTGCTCACATACGTAGCTACACCGCTTTCATGTTAGGCCACCAATAGTGAGCCTTTAGGTCATGATACATCTTGTCGGATCCAGGATGTATAGAATACTTAGATTTGTGTGCCTCGCTCATAACTAAATCTCTCAGATTTCCATGAACAGGCACCCAAAGTCTATCCATGAAATACCGAATTCCATCCTCTTTCATCACTAGCTGCTTATCCATTCCCCTTAAAATTCAGCACCAATATTTTCCACTTTTAAAGCCTATTTGTGCCTCCTTAACTTGTTCGGGCAGTTGGGTACTGATAGTAAGCTGTAAAGCTCGCACCCGTCGGGGTTTAGCTGTTTCCTTCCTGCTTAAAGCATCGGCAACTACGTTCGCCTTTCCCGAATGATACTTAATTGCGCAATCATAATCATTTAGTAGTTCCACCCAACGTCGCTGCCTCATATTCAACTCTTTTGCTCAAAGATATGTTGAAGACTCTTATGATCGGTGTAGATAGTGCACTTGGTACCGTACAAATAATGTCTCCAGATCTTAAGGCAAAAACTACTGCGCCCAATTCTAAGTCATGGGTAGTATAGTTCTTCTCGTGAACCTTTAGTTGTCTCGAGGCGTAAGCTATCACCTTGTCTCGTTGCATCAAGACACAACCCAATCTTGAATGGATGCATCGCAATACACCACAAAGTCATCCGTTCCCTCTGGTAATGCTAATATCGGGGCAGTACATAGTTTTTGTTTTAATAATTGGAAAGCTGATTCTTGACTCTCAGCCCATTTGTATGTCGTTCCTTTGTGAGTCAAGGCTGTGAGAGGTTGTGCGATCTTAGAAAATCCTTCTATGAATCGGCGGTAATATCCTGCTAATCCAAGAATTGCCTTATCTCGCTTGGTGTTTTGGGTGTAGTCCAATTCTTTATCGCCTCAATTTTGGCAGGATCAACGTGTATTCCTTTCTCATTAACAATATGACCTAGGAATTGTACCTCTCTTATCCAAAAGTCACACTTGAGAATTTAGCATACAGTGCTCATTTTCAACAGTTCCAAGATCATTCGTAAGTGCTCTTCATGCTCCTCCTTGGTCCTAGAGTATATCAGTATATCATCGATGAACACAATGACAAACTGATCAAGATAAGGTTTGCACACACAGTTCATGAGGTCCATGAACACAGCAGGTGCATTAGTCAACCCAAAAGGCATGACCAAAAACTCATAATGACCATAACGAGTACGAAATGCAGTCTTGGGAATATCTTCTTCTCGAACTCTGAGTTGATGATAACCAGATCTCAAGTCAATCTTCGAGTAATAGCTTGATCCTTGAAGCTGATCGAACAAGTCGTCGATACGAGGTAAAGGGTATCGGTTCTTGACTGTTACTTTGTTTAACTCTCGATAATCGATGCACATCCGAAATGTACCATCCTTCTTCTTAACAAAGAGTACAGGAGCTCCCCAAGGTGATGTACTAGGTCGAATAAACCCTTATCCAAAAGCTCCTGAAGTTGTGACGACAACTCCTGTAGTTCGTTTGGTGCTAATCGATAAGGTGCTCTAGCAATCGGAGCTGCGCCAGGAGTCAACTCAATCTGGAATTCCACTTGGCGGTGCGGTGGTAATCCAGGAAGATCTTCTGGGAACACCTCCGGAAAGTCGCGTACTACGGGAATATCCTCCATTCTCTTTTCTTCCTTTTGCTTATCGGTTACAAGTGCTAGGATAGCCACGCGGCCCTTTCGTAACAACTTTTGAGCTTTCATATACGAGATGATGCCTATCATAGCACCACTCCTATCACCTTTGACAGTAAGAATTTGATCACCAACCGGGATCCGTATAATCTTCTCGTGACATATGACTTCCGCTTGCTTGCTAGAGAGCCAATCCATGCCTATCACAACATCAAAACTCCCCAGCGTAACAGGCATGAGATCTATAGCAAAGTATGACCAGCAAGTTCTATCCTACAGTCTTTAAGGATATGCGTTACATGGATTTGCTTACCATCGGCTAATTCCACAGTGTACTTAGATTCTAAAGCAGAGGGTATATCACTTAAAAGACTACAGAATTTTAAGGACACAAAACTCCTATCGGCTCCAGTATCAAATAGTACCGTAGCAAAACAACCATTAACAGGAATCTACCAGTAACAGTTGTGGGATCATTTAGAGCCTCACCTGAGCCAATGACGAAGGCTCTCCCTTTGGCTCCATCTCTATTGCCGCCATTTCCAGTGCCATTTCCACCATTGTTGTTATTATTGCCATTGTTGTTGTTGTTCCCATGATTATTGGTGTTGTTGTTGTTGTTGCCATTTCCGTTCCTTCTCAGTTGTGGGCAGTTTCGTTTGTAATGCCCTTCTTTTCCCACACTCAAAACAACCCTTGGGAGTTTCTTGAGGTTGTTGTGGCCTCCTCATTAGTTCACCACGGCAATCCTTCGCAGCGTGTCCAATCTTTCCACAACGTTGACACTTGAAGCTATCACACCGTCCCACGTGGTGGTAGTTACACCGTGGGCATTTGGGATGTCTGCCGCCATAACCGCTGGGTCCTTGGTTATTTGGGGCAGTTTGGTTGAAATTGCGGTTATTATCGAACCGCCGCTGTTGCTGCTGACTGGTTGTTGTTGCTGTTGGGATTGTTGTTGACCGCCAGACGATGATGATGATGATTTGTTGTTGCTGTTGCTGGGAGCATCCCACTTCCTTTTGTTGTCGGGCACGCTCACCACAGCGCCCCGTTTGGGTAGACGCCCTTGCTCTACCGCCTGGTCAGTAAGTTTATGAGCAATCTGGATGGCCTGCTGGATCGTAGTCGGGTTAGAAGCTGTTACCATACTTGGATTTCAGGCACCAACCCTCGTATGTAGTGCTCGATTCTCTTATGTGTCTCATTAACCATTCCTGGACACAATGTGGCCAGCTCATGAGTACGGGTCGTATAAGCCTCAATTTCTGAACCCTTCATCTTAAGCTGCCAGAATTCCATCTCCAACTTTTGCACCTCATTTCGAGGACAGTACTCCTCGATCATCATATCCTTGAACTCATTCCAGGGGAGTCCATTTGCCATCGCTTGTCCAAGCATCTGGACTTGCGCGTTCCACCATGACAGGGCAGCACCCTCCAAAGTCCCGGTGGCATACTTTACTTGATCCGCCGGTGGACAGTTACATTTGGAGAAAACGGACTCAGTCTTCTCAAACCAGCGTACAGCCCTACAGCACCCTCTGTACCGCTGTAGGTGTGTGGTTTGCAGTCCATGAAGGACTTGTATGTACACACTGGTGGTCCTGTTTTAACACAACACACGTTAATCAAACATCCCCTATAGTTATAAAGGATATCAGATTTGTTTTTCTATCATTGTTTACCTGCCGGTGACCCGCATGGGCAGCAGCCACTGCCGCCTGAACATGCTCATTAATTAAGCAGCCAATTCCGCAGGAGTCATGTTAATAGCACCACCACCCTGTTCTCCGGTGGCCACGTCCACGTCCGCGTCCACGACCACGTCCACGTCCACGTCCACGAGCGTCCATTCTTTTCACTTTATATTCACAATTCAATAATGAGTAACATCATACACATTTAACTCATTGAAGCATAGTAAACAGTAAATGAAAGAAATAACATATCATCACAACCACAACATTCTTAACAACAATAATAACCAAAGTAAATAATTGCAATAAGTCACAATGTATTTAGCAATGTCAAAATTGAAGTTTTGTCGTTCGTGTGGGGAAACAACCCTTCCCACATAGGTTTCAAAAAGAAAACACTACGTAGTCTAAGTCATATAAAGAAGTCAATCGACAATGTCTGACCCATCACTATCATCCTCCATCTCCTCCGGTTCCTCTTCCTCGGGTCCCTCCTTGGATCCTCCTCATCCTCAGAGTCTGCGGCAGGAGCAGGAGCTATAGCAATCTGGAGTGCTGCTAGTTGAGCTTCTAATATGGCAATCCTATTATCGGCTATGGCGTCCCGCTGTTCACGAGCAGTCACGCGTCCTTGGAGTGCCATAACACCATCTTGCATATGGTGACAACCGTTCAACGTCTTCCCGTGTTCTTCCTTGAGTTCGTCCAATTGATTTCTCAGGTTGTACACCTCTTGCTGTAGTGTACAGACATCACCCGTGAGTCGTCTACGCGATGCTGTTCAGTATCCAATGCAGCCATTAGTGCAGCAATCAGTTGCTCGTTAGACTGCGTCGTTCGTGGGAGTGAAAGCATGGGTTGATTGGCATTGTTCCTAGTCCTTGGCTTTAGGACAGGTACGCGTTCCCTAAACATGATATGGTCAAAAAACCTAGGATAAGAACGCCAGTCACGCGGAGGGTCACGCTTCATCAACGCGAATGGTTGATCCCAGTCAATCTCCTCTCGGGGATAAGCCAGTCTGGGCCAATCAAATCCATCATCAGGTACAGGTGCGGAGGTGGGGATTCAGATCGTGTAGGTGATTCGGGTCGTTTACCCGGAGCTCTTGAAGACGATGCCATGCTGCAGATAATGTGATTGTATGCCAATGAGTATACAGTAGATGAGAGTAAGGCACAGGTAACTAATAACTGTGTGCGGTTATAGTCTAGTGTGTATGCAACCTAGTTCCCTATAACCAATGGCTCTGATACCAATCTGTCACACCCTCAAAATCCACTTGCGGAGTTTTACCGCGAGGCGTGTGAACAAACCAGGATCACAGTCAATAGTTACTCAAACGACTCTATATGCCATAAAATAACAAAATCAACCAAAACACCAACGTTAAATAATGCGGAAGCGTTTTTTGAAACAACCCAAGTCTATAAGTATAACTTATGGCAAAACAAGTGCCAAACCAAAGTAAACCATAATTGTTAAAATGTCACATTGTCTTGAAGCATAATGTCTTAAATGAAGTGACCGTGCAGTGCTCCTATGGCAAGCAAGTTAAGGACCTGAGAAAAGCATACTAAAATGTCAACACATAGGTTGGTGAGTTCAAGAGTTTGAGTTCAATAAACATATAAACAGTTGCGATAAATATAAGCAGTGTATGTAATAGATAGCTAGTCTATTATCAGCAAATATTAATACATAGTGATTTTGCAATTGAAGCTGACTGTGATAGTTGTTGCCTCCTGTCACGACTTACCATGTCGTGACAATGATCAATAGGACAAATTGCACCCGGTTGACCTCGAGTCACACAGGTGGGGCTCGTCAGACCCACCCAGTAGTACTACCCAAGTTTTTGATGGCCATAATTTAAATCAATTAATATCTAACGGCCTTGTTGGTCTTGGAGTCCCTGCTCCAGCTGTTTTAGCTGAGGTATACTCCAGACATAACTCTGACCCTACTCTCAAAGGGGCTGCCTCAGCTGCTCAAACCCAAGCAGAGGGACCCCACAGCCTGCCACCTACAGATCCAAAGTCCCCACCAACCCAAACCTCAAAAGCCCAAAAAGGCTACTCAGGGATGAGTCCCCTGCGGATGCCCCTATACCACCAATACAGGAAACACATACTGGTTCTAACCCCCCAGTTATGTCAGAGACTCAACCAGCTGAAACCGCATAGGTATCCTCCCACAGGATCCTGTTGCAACCAAATTTGGGATACCATATTACTGGAACCTTTCTCAATTGAGAGGTTACCATTGAAGAGCATCTCTCACCCCGGGTGCAATCTGCTTCTGACCAATCTCCAACTGCAACCGCCCCTCAAAGCCCAACCCTTATAGTTGTTAAAGTGATGAGTCAGCTGCATTCCTCACCCCCTCCCCAGAAACCAATTAACACTGGGAATACCTCAACAATTGAGGGAGGACCAAAATGCTCTGATAACCCACAGCACAGGGGTTATAATGTTCAATCTCCAAGTGTAGAAGAGGAGGTTAGAACATCTGGTCAGGCTGCCACTTCTACTGATTAGCAAATGAACAGGATGAAGTGGTATCATATATAAGACCTCACCAGAGGCAACTGCCAATGAAGGACAAAGTCCTGAGGCAGGAAGTCCCCAGAACCAAAACAAGGGGCACATGCATATACTGATCTACACTCAGGGCATGTACATCCTGATTTAATCAGGAGGTCAGATGATTCAGCAAAGATTGATGATGACCTGGGCTTTTTCTTCGATGTCTTAGCCCATAATACAATCCTAGAGACTGAGGTGAGCAAACTCAAGAGCTGCTAGCCAAAATGTCTCAGGATGAAGTCCATCTATCCCCATTGACCCACAGATGGCACCTTCATTTGAAAGTTCACCAAACACACAGCCAATACACTTAACTAAGCCACCAGCCACTACTTTGGCACCACCTCTCAGGGACAGAACCCCTCTGAGCAGATGGTTGCAACCTTTCAAAACTCCTTACCTCTCATCACTCATCATCATGAGATAGTACATAAAGCCATTGATGAGAGGATCTCATCAAATCTCCAAACACTTGTTGATGATGTTTTGCAAAAGTCACTTTCTTCCATTCAAACCCCTGAACCCAATGCACCCAAAATGGGGGAGTCTAAGGCAGTAAAAGAAAGAAAGAGAAAGAGAGTGGTCGATGAGAAACAATAAGAAAAAAAGGAGCTAGAGAAAGAGAAACAATGATCACTTATAAAAGAAAGAAAAGTGCTGAAACACGAGCCTGTTGGAGAGAAATCCTTAGAAGATCTGGTTAAAGAAGCTGATGAAGCTCACAGCAGATCTATGGACAGAATAACACCAACTCTTTAGACAGGGCTTTGATACAGCCACTTTAGACACTGAGATCAGAAGGCTGGAAGTTAAGGAAATACAAGAAAGATGGGCTAGTTACAGTGTGATGGATAGGGAAAGGTTGGAGATAATGATCAGATTTATTGCAAAATACTTGGGAAGATCATTGATTGAGAGATCAAATCATGGACCAGAGATAGTATTCTGGCAATAACCACCAGAATCTATTCTTCTGAAGCATTCAATAAGGGGTTAATTATAGAAGCATTGGATGAGGCAGGTGTTGGGAAGAGAACTATATTGGCCAAGCTCTCCAAGCCAAACTTACCACAAAAATGCTAGATCAGCCTTCCCTAACTCCAACTCATAAACAACCACTCCGAAACCTGCCAACATTATCCCTAAACCAAAACCACTCACAATTCAACCCCAAACCAATTCCATTGCCTCAAAAACCACCTCAAACCACACCCAGTGATGCACCAAGAAGGAGGAGAAGGGTGTTGAGGGTAGAAGAAGAAGAAGAAGAGGATGATAATGAAGACTGTTTGCCAATCTCTGCTGTTCTCAAACTTAAAACACTGAGCCCAGAAGTCAACAGATGATCACACCTGACTTGCAAATGCAAATGGTGAAAGTGAAGATTGAAGAAGCAAAATAGCAGAAGCGCATGATGAGCAATTTCTCAAATTGGTTGACAAGGACTTCCCTCAGTCCTCATCCATTCAAGAAATGAAGAAACAAGCTCTGAGGCTGTACACTCTTAGGCATACATTCCAACATCAAAGAGAAAGAGTGAGGATTTGGCCAGACCCCAGGGTAAGTTCCAGAATTCACAAGAAGAACATACCAAGTAGATATCATGGCCAAGTGAAAAAGACTTTGAATGCTGCAATTATGTTGGCCATGGTAGTCTCACCCTGGGAGATTATAGAAGAATTCAAAAGAGCACACAACTCAAAGACAACCCCTCAATCTATACTTGAGAACAAAATGATCAAGAAGGGGTTGTTATACAAGAGACTTGAAGATCTTCAAAAGAGTGAACTCCAGTTGTTGCTAGAAGGCTCTCATCCAGATGAATTCGCATACAGAGAGATCACAACTGTTGATTTAAAAAATGGAAGAAAGTAAGATATCTGTCTGAATATTATGGCCCAGAGTTCTTCTTTGAGGGAGAAGCAGAAGAACTCACCAAGGAGGAACAAGTTGTTCTCCTTGAGGCCTATGCAAGAGAGTCTTACAGACTCATTAATGGGATTAGGTTTCATGGTTGGGACAAGACTCTGTGTCCATTTCCCCCAAGACAGAGTTCCCTTCCATACTTAGCCAATCAAAAGATCAGAAACCTTTTCCCGGCCTGTGCTTACATGATTACCTCTGAAGCTGATCAAGAGGGTTTCCTGCCAAAGAATATGGGATCATCAATAAACTTAGAGGTTTTGGCTGCATGGTTCAGGGGGAGTTTGTTGGACCAAAAGAACCAATGAGCCTGATCAGAAAAACCTCTAAGTCCCACAGACATTACAATTGCTGAAGAAGATCACAACAGCTGAAGACATCAGCTGATTACAAGGTCTGAGACAAAGTCTAAAGACAAGATCTGAAGATTTCTACTGAAGACAAAGTCTGAACGTGAAGTACTGAAGACAAAGTCTGAAGCTATCAGCTGAAGACAACGTCTGAAGTAAAAGTCTGAAGAACAAAGACTAAAGACAAAGGCTGAAGACCAGAGTGATTAGTAGTTGTCACAAACTGAATTTATAACTTTAGTAGTTGTGATGGTTTTCCTTTTCAGTACTTGTAATTTACCTTTTTAGTAGTTTATAGTTTCAGTAGTTTTAGTTCAGTAGTTTTATGTTCTTGTACTTAGCATTCTCTGAGATGTGATCAGTTGTTAAGAACATTCTCAGTAGTTTCTATAGTTTCAGTTGTTTGTATAAATCTGTTAGATGTCACTATCAAGTGACACAGCAGACGTCACATTCCTTATATAAGAATGTGACCTAATTGTAACGTGGTATTCAGCCACCACGAAAGATTTGAATGAAATATTCCTTTTGCAGAATTCTCTCTCTCTCTCTAATTTTTGGCATATTCTCTGCTCATCTCTATTATACCGTGTGCTTTTCTATATCAATTGAGTTCTTGCTAATTGTCTAATTCATTGTTCGAATTTCCACTGCAATCTACTCTAATTGATCAAACTTAGATCACTGATCCTAACAAGTAAGATCTCCTAGGTGTAACTTGTGAAGATGAGCTTCCTCTCATAGATCCCATGAGTGAAGAGGATGAAGAAGAGATAGTGAAGAATCCCTCTGAAAAGAGTGAAGAGGAGGATTCCAAGAAGGGCCACTATCCTTCTGAGGAGAAAGTGAAGACTGTGATGACCAGTCCATAAGAAAGAACTTGATCAGAAAGAGCAAAAGAAAGGCAATGAAGGCTCAAGAGATCAAGACTACTTTTGACTCTAAGCAGAAACAAGTTTTCATCTTTACAGGGTTTAAAGTAGTAGGGATTGAAGACATCAACCAAAACTCTTCTGCTAAGAGTTCTGGTTCTTATTCAACTCATCTCAGCAGCAAGAAGAAGACCGATCTGATGTGTACCACTGCTGCACAGCCTGGACCATCAAACTCCAAGCACAGTCCTCAGCCCAAGATTGTACCACTCACATTGCCAAGGATTGTCCCTTCAATCCTAAAGGTACTGTCCATTGACCAAAACAAAGGCTTCAAAGAGTTCTAAGAAGATTCAAGCTTCGGAAGGAAAACATGTTTCCTTCAGAAGCTCAAAATCTAACAAAGGGAAGTGGAAAATTCCCTTCGGAAGAAAATTTGGTCTCGGAAGAAAGGAGTTCTTCCGAAGCACTAAAGTCTGCTGCAGTGTCTGCAGAATCTTCCGAAGGTTCAGTCATAAAAAACTCCGAAGTTCCAAAAGCTTCCGAAGTTTTGAAGGTCAAGTCCAAGACTCCAAAGGTGGTGTGGATGTCTAAGAAAGCCAAGTGACTGAGATTTCTCCATCAACAAAAGCTCAAGATCCTCTTAGTACAACCATAGGATCTATTACTGTTGAATTACCTCTACAAATAAGCCCAAGACAAGCAAGGCTTTGGTTTCCAATGTAACTAATCATTTTCTTTTGCAGGGACAACTGAAGATAGACAGAAATGTCTGGATCATAGACGTGGCTGTTCCAGGCACATGACAGGCATAGGTCACTATTGCAGAACTTTGAAAGGATTGATGGAGGACTAGATGCTTTTGGAGGAGATGAAGGTGGCTACATTTCTGGAAGGGGCAAGGTCACAAATGGTAAGCTCAGCATAGAAAAGGTAAACTTTGTTAAGGAGCTAGGATACAATCTTTTGAGTGTATCTCAATTTTGTGATCAGAGTCATAACATGCTCTTTACTGAGCATGAGTGCATTGTTCTTAAGCCTGGTATAGTCATTCCTCATGAGCATATCCTGCTTAGAGCCCCAGGAAAGGAAACATGTACAAGATGGATTTGCAGGAAACCTCTCCCTCTGGAGAAGTTTCATGCTTTCTGTGTAAAGCCAATAGTGATGAGTCTTTCCTATGGCATAAAAGAATGTCCATGTAACTTTAGAACATAAAAAATTAATTAATCATGATTTGGTAATGGATGCCAAAGAAAGAGTTTACAAGTGATGACCACTGTGTTGCATGCCTGAAAGGGAAGCAACATAAGGTATCTCACAAGCCTAAGGAAAAGAACTCCATCACTACACCCCTACACTTGTTACATATGGATCTGTTTGGCCACCAATGTATGAGTTAGGAAGGACCTTATATTGTCTAGTGATCACAGATGACTTTACAAGATTCACTTGGGTTTTCTTCCTTAGAACTAAGGATGAGACGCTGAGATTCTGAAGATTTCATCTTAAAGATTGAGAATCAGTCTGATCACAAGGTCAAGATCATAAGATGTGATCAAAGAACTGAATTTAAAAACCAAATCCTTGATACATTTTGTGATGAAAAGGGTATTAAAGACAATTCAGTGCTCCCAGACTCCTCAGCAAAATCGTGTTGCTGAGAGGAGAAACAAGACACTGATTGAAGCTGCAAGACCCATGTTGTCTGACTCTAAACTGCCCATCACCTTCTAGGCAGAGGCAGTCAACACTGCCTGCTATATGCAGAACAGAGTTTTAGTAGTCAAGACTCATGTAAGAATCCTTATAAACTTTGGCACAAGAGGAAACCTTTCATTGGTTTTCTCATGGTCATTCGGATGTCCTTGCACCATCTTGAATACCAAAGATCAAATTGCCAAGTTTGCTGAGAAATCAGATGATGGACACTTTATTGGATACTCTTCCCAAGCTAAGGCTTATAGAGTGTACAATCTTAGAACTAGAATTGTTGAGGAGTCAGCCAATGTGACTTTCAATGAACACACACCCTGTGTTGCTGGTTCTGGTCCGGATTGGTTGTTTGATCTTGATCTGGTTACCAACTGCTTTAACAAATCTTGTGAGAATGTTTCAGGATCTGCAGCAAATTTAAATACAGATGATCTGATCCACGATTTGAGCTAGGAAGATCCTCAAGTCATACATCTTTAGCTCTAGTTAGAACCACTTCTGCAAATGAGGTTTCTGTCAGTACAACAATGACAAACTCAGCTGATACATCTGGTATGCCTTCAAATTCTAGCTCAGAGGCTTACAACCAGATAAGAACACCTTAACTGTGGAAGATAACAATGGTGGTGGTGACAGTGACTAAGATTTCTTGATGCCACTAACCACACCATTGATGAGAACATCAATGATGTCACACACTGCTTGGATCAAGTTTCACTTGAAAAGTGTGCTGATGTGTGGGAGAAACATCCATGCCAGATCTAAATTTCTCTAATTTAGATCTTTCTCAACAACTTGTTATGATCCCTCAGCTTAGGATCCACAAGTCTCACCCTACCACAAACATCATTGGAGATGTTGTCTCAGGGGTAAAGACAAAGGACAAATCCATAAGCAAATGCTTGTCTTCACTATTGTTTTCTATCCCAGATAGAGCCAAAGAAAGTTGATGAAGCTCTAAAGGATGGAAGTTGGGTTGAAGCTATGCAACAAGAGCTGCTTCAATTCAAAGGCAGAAAGTTTGGAACCTTTGTCCTCTTCCTTCTGGGAAGACTACAATTGGAACCAAATGGTGTTTAGGAACAAGAAGGATGATAGAGGCATATCATCAAGAACAAAGCTAGACTGGTTGTTCAAGGATACACACAAGAAAAGGGATTGACTACACTGATGTCTTTGCTCCATTGCAAGATTAGAAGCTGTTAGGATATTCTTGGCATTTGCTGCATCCAAGAACTTCAAGGTCTTTCAACTTGATATGAAGTGTGCCTTTTGGTATGGAGTGATAGATGAAGAGGTTTATGTCAAACAACTGCCTGGTTTTGTAGATCCTGATCATCCTGATTATGTCTGCAAGCTTGACAAAGCTCTCTATGGGTTGCATCAGGCACCCAGGAAGGTATGAGACACTATCTGAGTATCTTGTAAACATGGATATAGGAGAGGTACTATAGATGGAACTCTCATCATCAAAGAACAGGAAAAGACATATTGCTAGTTCAAGTATATGTGGATGACATCATCTTTGGTTCAACTAATCCAAATCTCTGCAAACCTTTGAGAAGCTGATGAAAGACAGATTTGAAATGAGTGCCATGGGGGAACTCAATTTCTTTCTAGGAATTCAAGTGAAGCAAGTTGAAGATGGCATCTTCATAAGTCAGTCAAAGTATGTTCAGGACATACTCAAGAGGTTCAATATGACTGACTGTAAGATTGCTAAGACACCCTTAGCCAGAAACCACTCTCTTGGTCCTGATCTTGAGGGGGAGTGTGTATATGAGCACTTATATAGGGCTATGATTGGGTCACTTATGTATCTTACTGCTAGCAGGCCTGATATCATGTTTGCTACATGCATTTGTGCAAGATATCAAGCCAACCCTAAGATGTCTCACCTTATCACTGTCAAGAGGATTCTAAGATACCTCAAACGTGCATCAACACTTGGACTATGGTATCCTAAGAATTCTGACTTCAATCAGTATGCCTATACAGATAGTGATTATGGTGGTTGCAACATAACTGCAAAGTCTACATCTGGTGGATGTTAATTTCTTGGTGGAAGGGTTGTCTCATGGCAATGCAAGAAACAATCTTGTGTCTCTGCATCAACTACTGAAGCTGAATACATTGCTGCTGCAAGCTGCTGTGCTCAAGTACTTTGGATTCAAAATCAGATGCTGGACTATGGGTTAAACTTCAAGGAGACTCCCATTCACATAGACAACAACAGTGCTATCTCAATCACAGAGAACCCTGTGCAGCACTCAAGGACAAAGCACATCAATATCAGGTATCATTTAATAAGAGATAGCTATGAAAACGGATTAATTAAACTAGTCAAAGTTCATACAGATGAACAATATGCTGATCGGTTTACCAAGGCTTTTGATGAACAGAGATTTAAATATCTAATATCAGCTCTTGGGATGATAAACTTTGAGTAAGCTTTTCTTAAAACTAATTCTTATTATTTCTTTAAAATTCATGTATGTCCTAAGTTGTCTAGTTCATCACTTTCATAAGCTCATGTTTTCTTTGGATAAAAATTTCTTTTTGAAGACTTTCCTTAGATTTTTGAAAATTTCTAATACTTCGGAAGTTATGCTTTTAACTTCGGAAGTAAATCATGTCTTCCAAATAATAACTGTCTAAGAAATTTACCTTTGGAAGAGTTTTCAAATTTATCTTCCAAAGCTTAAATACTTGTCTCAGACCTTACTTATTTTCAAGGACCATTTACTTCCGAAGCAAAATTAACTCTCGGAAGCTTTGTTGTTTATATACAAAGCATTCAAGTTTTAATTTTTCTTCCGAAGCAAAATTCTCAAAACTCTCAGGAAATTCTTCCGAAGTCATTTTAGCTTCGGAAGCTTTTTAATTAAAACTTCCAAAGATAATTAACCTTCGAAAGCTTTTAGACTTCCAAGAAAACTACTTTTTGAGCAAAAGTAAACTACTTCTTCAGAGGTGAGACCGACATCCGGATTTCAGAGTTTATCCTCTTTCATTAAACTTTATCTGCAATCCTTCTCACATATAAACCCAACAGTTTTCCCCTCTTTCTATCATCTATTCTTCCTCCAAACCTAAAACCCTAAATTTACTCTGAAATTTCTTTCTTTCTTCGTCCTTAAGGTACTTCAAAATGGCCAACCTTGCTCACAGAAATGATCCCAACTTTACCATGCAGCTACACAGACAACACAATCAGGTTGCTCTATTAAGCTCTGAGAAAGATCCTCATTTCTCAAAGGTTTGTCGTTTCCTAACGCTGTCAAACTACTTCACCTCCCTAACCATTGATCCTCCACTCTATAAGGATCAGTTGCTTGAATTCTGGAAGACCTGCCAAGAGGTTATTACGGATGGGGAGAAGGCACTGTTGCCACAGTGCAGGGAAGAACAATCTTCATCACTCCGCCATCATCAACAGACATCTTCAGCTGGATGATAAAGAAGGTGAGGTGTTTTTCCCAAAGGAAGCTGTCAATCATTCCTTTGAGCAGATGGATATGAGGGAGATTTCTCTGTAAAGACCTTTAGGAAAGGGAAGGTCTCATCCCAGTGGAAATTTCTACTCCATGTGGTCATCCATAGCTTATCAAACAAGCATGGTGGATGGGACCAGATTCCTGAGGATCTCTCCTTCATAATCCATGGAATGGTTCAGGGGATCAAATTCAGGTATTCTCAGTTTGTTTATTACAAATTACTTGCTTTTAGACTCCTTAGAGTATTACATGTTTCCTAGATATGTCCAGTACATTCTTAACTGTGAACTGGGCTCACAATTGAGGGAAACAGGTAACATTCTTAAATTGGGACAAATGAAGCCCAACATCTTTAAAATACTGAGAAAGCCCACTATTGGATTCTCTGGGGTAGAAACAGCCCTAGTTCCAAAAATGTTAGAGCTCATTGCTCAAGGTGACAATCTAGCAGCACAAGCTAGTGTTGAACCCACACCTGTTTTTTCCCAACCACTCTCACAGCCTCAAATCATCATCACTTACCAAAGAAAATCTAAACGAACCCCTGCTTAGGCTATTCAGTCTGTGGAGGCCCCCATATACTCACCCATACAGGAAGAAGTGGACACTGGAGCTCCCACTTCTCCTGAGGAGCAGACCACTCCCATCTCTTCAAGAATCAGTGCTGAGGTTCCTCATGCTCAGCCTGATGAGATCATTAGCCCTACTACCTTAAGCCATCACTCTGAGTCTCAAGAATCAAGTGATCAACCTTCAGGGGACAGTTACCATCCCCAGCCTATAGATCTCAACCAACCAATTCCCAACCTTGACTTCTATACCAATAAAGATATAGGTTTTAGTGAGTATAATGAATCTCTCTTCTTTCCACCTACGCAAAGAGAGATGAGTACTCCTGAGTCTTCTACATCTATCCCACATCAGTCACCTACAACTGAGGTGGACACTCTTGAACCTGTTCAGGATGTCCATATGGAAGAGGCTCTCAATTCTGAAAGTGATTACATCATTAAGACCTCAACCATGACAACTCAGCCCACTGACATCTCAACTGAGACTGCTAGTGAGCAGAGGAAAACCAGCAGCCAAGAACCTTAAGCTGGTGGTGAGAGAGAGGACTCTAGTCCAATCATCTCATCCCCCAATGAATCTTCTGATGAAGATGAGGGGAATCTGAGACTACTGGTGCAAAAATTGTCTAAAACATGCACTTACCTAGTCTCAAAGGTCAATCACCTTGAATCTTAGGTGACTACCCTACACAACAGGATCAATGATCAGCAACTTGAGATTTTATATCTTAAGGAAAAACTAGTTGGGAGACCCTTAAGGAGAGCTCAACCAGGAACACAAGAACCTGTGGATGTGATTGACCTATCTTCCAGCTCACCTATGCAAGTGGGTGATGCACCAAAAAGGGGGAGAAAGTCATTATAGCCATAGAACTGGGAGTTCTTCAGAGAGAATGGACATTGAGGACTCATCATCCTCACTTGCAACTGTGCATTCTCAGCAACCTCCTCTAGTTCACATTGATGTGGACTACACAGACTCCTTCATACAGAGTCTGTTTGAGGATAGGATACCAAGGGCTATGTCACCTTCATCATCTTCCAATCACATCATTGGGTGGAGGTATGACAACAACAGGAAGGCCCTAATCATCATAAGAGTTCAAGGACAGCAAGAAGTCTTCAATTTTCAGACCTTGGACTATTATGAAGGTCTGGATCTAGTCAACATGCCACTTGTCAACCCAAGCCAATCAAGACAAGCTGACAGACTGGCTAAAAGAATCCAAGACAGGATCACTGCAGAGTTCAGCTTAAGAAGGAGACTTAGGCAATCAAGCAATGTCATCGGTCAACTGGATGTTAAGGCAGACCCTAAGATTAGCTTCATAGGGGAAACCTTGACTGAAGGCCTAGTGACAGAACCTGAGAGCCCTGTCTCATCATCTCCAACTGCTACAGAGATCTATATTCCTTCTGAGACACCTGCTGGTGAAGGTGCTTTTCAACCTCTCTCTGGCCTGAGCTCAGATGTTGCAACAAGCAATGAAGGCCAAAGCTCTCTCCACCCTGAGTCACAAAGGTCTGTGAGTGACAAAGGGAAAAGAAAGATGACATCTGAGGAGATTGAGGAGGAGGAGGAGAGAGAGAGGAAAAGGAGGCTAAGGGGAGAAAGTTCCTCTGCTGAGTCTCCAAGACTCATGGAGTCTGCAATCAGGGCTGCCCCCAGACCAAATACTCAAAATGATAAGTTAAGGGCAGTCAGATTAACTATCTGCAGCCTAGGAACTATGACATAGATAGTGTCATTTCTCTTCCCTTGGATGAGTTGAATGAACTGGTTAACCTGGAAAGGTCAAGAGAGAAGGAGGCAGAAGATGCAGAACTCCTAGTACAAGTCAAAGAAGAGAGAAGAAGAAAAAGACTGTACAAAGGTATGCCTATCCTCTCCCCAGTTCAAGAAAGTCCTGAACAAGAGGATGTGGTTCAACAAGAACCTCAGGTAGATAAAGAAGAAGACAAAATCAAGATGATTGACTACCTGGGTGCCACAGGCTTCTATCAGGAAAGAAAGACAATAAAGAAGAAGCTAAGGGAAGAAGCTGCAAAATCAAGAGCCATCATCCAAAAGAGCATGAAGAAGTCTGCTGATAGGCAGAGGATGATGAGCTTCTTGAAGTTGTATGGATTCTTCGGAAGGAGACTTGGACCCATGTCTCTATCCACTATGGATGAGCATATTAGGGTAATCAAGCAGAAGATTAAGAGTGGAGAGCTCACTGACTTATACTTCACTCCAAGTCAGGCTCCACCTGAAGTGGAGGTTAAGGTTGAACAACCAGAGACAACACAACCCGGACCTCCTGCTAATGCTCAGCAAGCTTCATCTTTTGATCCATAGCAGGGGCAACCTCCCTCTCCATCTGAACCTGAGAGAGAGGAAGTCCCGACTGAGAAAGATAGTGAAGATCAATCTGGTGTTGCAGGCTAGTCTTCTCAGTTAAAATTTGGAAAGAGAAAGAAAAGGATGGCTTCTAGACCAAAGCCTAAGAAGAAGAAGAAGCCTGCATCCCCTTCTAAACCTCAGGACGAATCAGAACAGCCTGAGGATGTGCAGCCAGAGGAAGCTTCACCAACTCCAATTCAAATAGCTCCTCTAGAAATAAGAAGACCCATCTTGTCTTGGACATACACCACAAATCCAAAAAGATGGCATGTTATTAGAGATCAAGGCATTGAAGACATTTATACGTGGCAAGATATGTTTCAATTGCCTCTGCATGACCTCTTTGACACGAGAAGACACTTTGACAGCCTGAAGGATCCTGATCATCTTATGAAGAAAGGAATGGTGATCATCCTAATGAGGACTGTTAATATCTGAAGTTTTCAAAGATTTTTGGTAGCATCAGCCTAGGGGGAGTTTGTAGAGATTAATGAAGAGGCTGATGCAACCTAAACATCTTTAGTCTTTCCTGCATGCTGCACAAGTGCATTAAAGAAGAAGCTTAGGAAGTTTCACACATGAAACAGAAAATAATCTAAGTGTGAAATCTTCCGAAGCCAAGACCAATATCTTCCGAAGCCAAACATGAAGTCTTCCGAAGCCTCAGAGACAAAGTCTTCCGAAGCTTCAACTCATGAAGACAGATTTCTTCCGAAGACTTTTAGTAACATGCTTTATCTGATGTACCGTTCCATAAAGTTGGACACCTTTCCGCTGCACCTCTGCACGTCACCAACTTACATGAGTTGGTGAAAAGGTCCATGCTTTTGGTAACTGTACATTGAGGTCTTGAGTCTGTAACTTTCTACTTTATGTACTTTATCCTTTTTGTAATAGACAAGGATGTGAGCTATGGCATGCCATAGTCACAAGTCAAAAGGCAATCTGCCTTTTGACTCTACAATTGATTTTGTTTCTGTCTAGTCAATTGTATCCAGTTGGCTTTCAAAGTATAGCCGACTGTAGGATGTAGTATAAGTATCTCATGTTCTTGTATCTTTCGAATATGCTTTGGTAACACTTGTAATAGAACATACAGAAGGTAATATACTGCATTCTTGAAAACCAAATTCTTGTGTTCTTTGTATTCTGTCTTTTACTTGTGTTCTTAGTATCTCAACACTTGGTTAATCCAGTTTACTGTTTGATTAAAGTTTAGTTAATCTCCTCTTTGTGTTGTTGTGTTGTAACTAACCCTTCAACGATCCTGCAGTTATGGTTGGTTTGGGGTTAAACTTTGATTTATTTCGAAGGTTTTAAATTCGCCGGACTCCGGCCGGAGGGTGGCCGGAGTTACGGCCGGAAAGACGGGTAAGGGAGGGGATGGTTTGGGTTTTTTTATCAATTTACAGAAATGGTCCCTGTTGTTTCACTTATTATCATTTTATGCCCAAATTTTAATATTAAAGTTTCAAAAATTACAAAACAACCCTTATACTTAGTTACATTAAATTTTAATCATTTTTAAGTTTAATATTTTTTATAAATTATTATTATTATTAGTTTTACCATAATTTTAGTTATTTTTAGGATTATTATTATTATGATTTGTATTATTATTATTATTATATTATTATTATTCTTTATTATTAGTATTATTATTATTTATTAATATTGTTAATAGTAATTATTATGATAAACTTACAAATTAAAGAATTATAAGACCAAGTAAGGCAATACGTAAAGGTAGCCCATGAGTTTCATATTAAGCAACACTAGCCCTTACAAGAATAATAAAGTTAACACTTAATTAACAAAAATTCAAGATGTTACATCAGGTAGCATATGAGATGATGTTGGGGTTCTATGCTATCCCTTTCAACCACATGCAGGGCTGAACCCATTTGATTGTTGGAGTCGCCAGATAAACCTTGCATGTTCATCTCCATCTGGTAGCCATCGAGAATCCCATATAACTCTATTAGAGTAAGAGTTTTTAGATTCTCAGTCCTCTTGATCACCATAAAGTAATATGTCCACTGCCTAGGAAGTGAGGACATGAACTTCCTTACAATGTCCCTATTCTCAAGGAGAACTCCTCCATCCACAAGGGTATCCACAATCTCGACATACCTGAAGTATTGCTAAGTCATGGTTTCACCTGTTTTGAAGGTGAAATTTTCAAACTGCTGCTTCAAGAGATCTTTCTTGTTCTTCTTGGCTTCAGAAGAACCCTCATACATTAGTTTCAGTGCATCCCACAACTGCTTGGTTGTTTTGCACTTCTTGAAACCTCTGTATACAGAGTTTGGAAGAGCAGTCTGAACGGCTGTCATGGATTTTCTATCAATCTCTACTCTCTTTCTGTCTTCATCAGAGTAGCCTGCCATAGCCTTGTGGATCATACCAGCACCAATAGCATAGGGGGTGCTAGGTATATAAGGTTCATTCTCAATAGACTCCCACATTCTTGAGTCTAGAGACCTAATGAAACCTTTCATTCTTAGACACCAGGTATCAAAGTCATCAAGAGTGATCAATGGGGACTTGTTCATGGTTCCAGTTTCCATATCAGTCTTGGAAATGGCTGCCATTTGAAAAGTTTAGTATTTGTGTGTGTGAGGGATCTTAAGATGGTGACATCTTATATAAAGAGCCTGGAATGCTCTGATACCAAATGCAGGACCGATGAAGGGGTTCACTTACAACACAACAATACAAAAAGGAGATTAACTAAACTCAAATCAAACAGTGAACTGGATCAACTATAATAAGACACTATGAACACAAGTAATGTAAGAGACAAAACACAAGAGCACAAGTATATGGTTTTTAAGATTGTAGTATATTGCTTTCTCTATGTTGTATTACAAGTGTTACAAAGCATATCCATAAAATTACAAGAACATGAGATACTTATACTACTTCATACTGCCAGCCATACTATGAAAGCCAGCTGGATACAATTGACTAGACTCAAAACAAAATTAATTATTGAGTCAAAAAGGCAGATTGCCTTTTTGACTTTGTGACTATGACATGTCATAGCTCACATCCTTATCTATTACAAAAAGGATAAAGTATATAAAGTAGAAAGTTACAGACTCAAGACCTCAATGTACAGTTGCCCAAGGCATGGACCTTTTCACCAACTCATGTAAGTTGGTGACTTTACAGAGATGCAGCAGAAAGGTGTCCAGCTTTATGGAATAGTACATCAGATAAAGCATGTTACTCAAAGTCTTCGGAAGAAATCCGTCTTCAAGAGATAAGGCTTCGGAAGACTTTGTCTCTGAAGCTTCGGAAGACTTCATCTTTGGCTTCGGAAGATATTGGTATCGGCTTCGGAAGATTTCACACTTAGAATATTTCTGTTGCATGTGTGAAATTCTGAAGCACTCTTCTTCAGTACTTGTGCAGTATGCATGCAGAAAGTCTTTGGTTGCTTTAGCCTCTATGCATATTCTCTACAGTTATAACTTATTGTGGACATATTTGTCAGGGTTAAATTGTATCATTATGATATCTATATTCTTGTAATATTTCTTACCTATGACATGAATTGCTTCTTAAAAGTTACTTTTATACGTATGTACAAATTCATGGAAACTCACCAACATTATATGTTGACTTTATTTTTAACATGTTTCAGGATGCTACTTTGAGGAATTATTCTTGCTCATTTAGGACTTGGACCTAGTTTAACTAAATATTTTATTTTGTTGTTTGAATTTTGATTGTATTGTAATGATTTATTTGTTTAGTATTATTCAATGAAAAATGGCAGTTAATATTATTTCAACTTACTTAATTCCATAAGCTATCAACAATCGTTTAACATTCGTTTGCCTCGATGATTCCACCGTCGGTCGGGGTGTGACAACCACCATAACACGACCATTACCGTCACACCACCATCTCATCACCATCACGCCATCACCACCATCTCACCATCATCATCTTCAGGTCATCACCTTGGGCTCAAAGCTCTATCTATAAGCCCTAAAAGTCAAGAATCCCCAATTTGGGTTTTAGGGTTTTTGCTAAAATTTTGTCATCGAATGTATGAGGTGAGACAAAGTGGTTGTACTGGTGGCTTCGTCTGACCTAGGTGTGTAGGTGGTGATAGTGGAGGTTGGAAGAGAAGAAATGGGCAGCGGAGAAATGGTTAGGGTGGTGGTCGGACGTGAGGGAAATGAGGGTGGTGGTAGTGAGATAGCGATGATAGCGGCGATGGTGGTTGATGGGAATAAGTGGTGGTGATAATGGTGCGGCGATGGTGGTTGACGGGGATAGGTGGTGGTGGTGGTGGATAGATGGTTGTGATGGTGGATAAACGGTGGTGATGGTGGCTAATGGGGAAAGGGGTTGGGTTTCTTTAAGTCATATTAATTACAATAATGGTCCATGAATAAAGGAAAGATGTAATATTACAAAATTAATCCCTCAAAGGGTATTTTAGTCATTTCATTTAAATTAACAGAATAACTAACGTCTATTAGTCTTAATACCTTAACTTGTTACAAAAAGTAAAACATAATACCTTAATTTGTTACAAGAAACCTTTAGTACCCAAACTTGTTATTTTAAATAAACCATATGGATAATTTAGGTAATTAACTCTATAAATTATGTGATAAAATGCAATTATGCCTATTTTGATCATTTTACTAACATAAGCTAAATAAAAAATTTACATAAACATTTAAAAAGAACTTATCAACTTGTAGCATATAAGTTAATCCAAATCCTTCAAAATAACTTATCAAATAATAAAACATAAACTACAAACTATTTTAAAATATAAATATAAGAGTAAACTTTGCATTTGCTCTTTGTAGTTTGGTCAAAATAACGGTTTTCATCCAAAAGTTTCAAAATCTATATTATACTCCTTGTGGTTCGTAATGCGTCTCAATTAACTCCAACTCACTAGCACCATTAAATAATTTCTTTAATTACAAGGGCATTTTAGTCTTTTACGAATAGGGGTTGATAATGTAATTATTCGATACTTATTTGTAAATATAAAAATTTATCTCACACACATTATTACTCTCCCTCTATTCTTTCTCTCTCCCTCTCTTTTCTCTTTTTCTCTTCATTAGGTCACCTCCTAAGCACCACCACCCAACCATTACCACCCAACCACTACCACCAGACAACCACCAACCGTCAAACCAAAACAAAAGAGATACCTTCTTCCTCCTTTTCGCGTTTTGTGAGAGAAACACAAACCACGTTGCACTGGTTTCTCCTTACCCCTCACTTGAAAGTTGAAAGTTGAAAGTTGAATCACTGTAAAAATTCATCGATTCGCCATGGATGTAGCTCCAGACGAGGTCCAGTTCCTCTCTGCAACAGGCATTCTGAGAGAATCAATGGCCATCCCCAAACAATCTCCCCAGACGTTCTACCTCATCACCCTAACCCTAATCTTCCCTCTCTCATTCGCCATTTTAGGCCACTCCCTCTTCACCCACCCAATCATCACCCAAATCCAGCTCCCCTACGCCTCCCAGTGGTCCAAGCTCATCCTCTTCCACTTCTCCTACCTCCTCTTCCTCTTCCTCTTCTCCCTCCTCTCCACCGCCGCCGTCGTCTTCACCGTCGCCTCCCTCTACGCCTCCAAGCCCGTCTCCTTCTCCGCCACCCTCTCCGCCATCCCCTCCGTCTTCAAACGCCTCTTCGCCACCTTCCTCTGGGCCGGCCTTCTCATGCTTTCTTACAACATCGTCTTTCTAGGGTTTGTGGTTCTCCTGATTGTGGCCATTGATACCCAGAATCTTCTTCTGTTCTTCTTCTCTTCGGCCGCGGTGTTCCTGCTGTTTCTTGTTGTGCATGTTTACATCACCGCCCTCTGGCACCTGGCTAGTGTGATCTCGGTCCTTGAGCCTGTTCATGGCTTCGCTGCCATGCGGAAGAGCTTTGAAATCCTGAAAGGGAAGGCTCGGATGGCTTGCGTTCTTGTGTTTGGGTACCTTGTGATCTGTGGGGCCATCAATGGGGTGTTTGGGGCGGTTGTCGTGCGTGGTGCGGAGTATGATTACGGGGTTTTCTCCAGGATTGTTGTCGGTGGGTTCTTGGTTGGTGTTCTTGTGATTGTGAATTTGGTTGGGTTTTTGGTTCAGAGTGTGTTTTACTATGTCTGTAAAAGCTATCATCATCAAGGGATTGATAAGAATGCTTTGTATCATCATTTGGGTGGATATCTTGGAGAGTATGTTCCTCTCAAAAGCAACATTCAAATGGAAGATTTGGAATGATCACCACTCATTTACTAAGGTTAGAGATGACTACATTACTTGTTTGTTCATTTGTTTCTTTGTTAGTGTTTCTTGTATCAGAACCATGAAAGGAATATAGTCTAATATGTAAATTTGGATACTTTTTATCATGTTTGATGCATTGGTTGGTATGTTGTATAAAATTTGATCAGCTTTCTTGGGTTAACTTCTTAACTGCTTCTCTGATTCTGTTGACACTAAACAATAAGCTTAAATAAGCGCACATCAAAACACTCCCTTTTGGTATGTTAAAATCCTTTGGGTCTCGCTCTTCTATGAGAAGTATGTTGGCGCTTCCTATCTAGCAAAGCTGGAGTAGGATTATTAGGGGTAGTCATTTTGTTCTTTTGCTATGTACATTTGTATTGTAATAATCATGATGATCTTCATTGTAATATACACAGTTTCTTTTGCATTTGGAAAGGACATTTTATAACATTCTTGTTCGATCTAACATGTTAAATAACAGTGGAAGCATACTTGTTTTGAACTGTCTTGCTCAATTATTATTACACTTGTTCTTATTGTAATACAACTGCTACAATATGCAAAGCAACAATGAGATATCGTACGCAGATATTCAAGATAAAACCTGGGATCAAAGCTTGCTTTTTGGAACACCAACAGGTGCGTCTCTAGACTTCTTCTCTACTGTCTTGGAAACCTGTTTTACAGCCTCTTTTGATATATGACGTGGATTGGTCAACCATATTCCTCCATCAACCACCAATGTTGTACCGTTTACGTAACTACCTTCAAACAGTAATCAACTTGGGTTTCAGTTTCACACCCAAAATAATATGCACATAAATGAGCATAGCTAATAGATACCCAGCTCACACAAGTCTAAACTCTATAGACTATATATTGCACACATTAGTGCAACTCTGTGTATGGATATATGAACATGCATCATATGTTAACCAGACAAAACAGGTCTGGCAGTTGGTCAAAACATGTTTGGTAAAAACAGTAGTTAATCAGTCGGTCGGGTTAGAACAGGTTCCTACCAATACGGGCTTTGGTTGAAATGGGTTGTTTTGGAAATGAATATATTTGTTATTATGACAAGCGATGGTGACAGGGAGGAAGTGATGTGTGATGGAGGTGTAGGTGGCGTTAGTGGTGGTGCGAGGGTATGGAGGTGGTGGTGGTGTTGGCCCTGTGGACCCTTTTAAGTTAGTTTTATAAAAGTGACCCATTTTTTTGACCCTCACTGACCTGCATCGGATGCAAGATAGAGAGCAGCCATGGCAATATCCCACTTCTTCCCCATCCTGTACAAAGCAGATTCTTGTTTTCTCTTAAGCAGTACTTTCTCGGGTAGGAGCTTGGAAGTGCCGGTGGTGTCATCAATGGGGCCTGGTGCAATCCCATTCACTCTGATTCCATAATCTGTTCCCCATTCTAATGCCAGGCTCCTTGTAATGCTATCTACAGCTGCCTGTTACATTCAACAAATATGGTTCAACGATCTGCAAGTTTTTTATTAGTTATTTATAAAACCTGGTAGATTCGAGGAGAAACCTTTGCAGCAGAGACATGGATTTGATACCAGGTTGCTGTGTAATGCAAGGTTGAACTTATGTTTATGATTACAGCACCTTTCTTCAGATTTTTAAGTGCTTCATGACACATTGTGAATGTACCAACTGCATCTATGTCTATCACTGCAATCACCGATTTTACATGTAATTTTATTATTTTGAGTAATTACAAAAACATCACTCAAATATCAAATAATTACAAATTGAATCCATTAGATGTAAAAGTCTTAAATGTGATATATAAAATGTTAGAATGAGAAAATAATGTTTCAATGCAGAAGAAGACTCAATCCTAAGACCCCATTGCTGGAATTAAGAATGCAAGAGCTAACAGAAGTGCTAGTTCTTGAGACAGTTCAATGTTTTTCTGAGGGAGTGGCGAGCACCTGTTCGGAAACCATTAGGAGATAGATCCTCGGCAGGGACAAGGAAGTTTCCAGCCGCAGCATTAACAAGTATGTCGAGCTTGCCAAATTGCTTAATTGTTGTTTCTACAACTTGAGCACAATCCTCTTTTTTCGGACATCTCCTTCAACACAATAGCCTAAAAAAAGTTCAGTTACTTTTAAACGAAGAGAACATTTCAGTCGCGAGTATAATTAAAAATCATATGTTGTCTGCTGAAGCTTGGGAAATATTGAGAGATTGTGTTTACATGAATGCCGAGGGATCGAAGGGCAGAGACGGCAGAGTGAAGGACATGTTTGCGACGACCCATGATCGCGATGCAGGCTCCATGTTTGCCCAATTGTGCAGCGATTTCATAGCCGATTCCGGAGCCACCACCGGTCAGTAATCCTACTTTCCCCTTCAAGATATCCCCTTTGAATGGCGACTCCATTGAAGGACCTTCTTAATTTTGGGTTGCATGACTCGTCCTTCAAATGACTGAATATGAATGTAAAGGCCAATGGGGTGGGCCGGCTTCACACATCGGTTTCTTCTCCATTCCCTATTTTTGTTTGATTTTCACGCGATTTTTATAATTCACAAGATGCCATTTTGGATCTTTCCTTTTGTCTTTTTCAGCAAATGATATCGTTTACTTTAATCTACATCTTTACAAATTAATAACCTAACCGGATATAATAATTTACTGTTTATAATATATGATACTGGCCTCACCATTCGTGTGTAATACGAGTTGAAAAACTTAAAGTAAAAAAAAATATAAATAGTTAAGAAAAATTAAGACAAGACGTGGCATAATTATAAGTCTTATACTAATTTTCTTAATTCTTTCTATTATTAATAATAATATTGAATGCTAATAATATTACTCATACAATTTTTAAATTAAAAATGTATAATTCAATAAATAAAAACCTATTTTTAATAAAAAACATCGTTTTAAAAAACAAAAATTATATAAAATACAAATAGAATGAGTTTTTTTTAAAGAAAATTTATTTTTCTTAAAACAAAATATATAAAAACCATAATTGTTTTATATAAAAAGTTTAAAAAAATATATTTTCCTCTATTTACT